>JASVEL010008843.1:0-92809 GCA_032618575.1 Nicotiana noctiflora
CACATATATCTATAGAATTGATCATATATAAAAGTGCAGTAATTATGTACATCAAACTATAGCAAGTTTAACTAAACCCTAATCTAATCAACTAATGGAAAGAGAAAAAATAAACTTCAAACACAGTAGTTAAACATATATAATCATATTATAAAAGTAATAATTACCAAGACAAGAGAAAACTAGAACTCATCCATTTCTCTTCTCAATCTCAATCTTCTGCCTCTTCTGCATGATTTCATGTACTTTACGTTTCTTTATTTGCTCGTGATTCTTCATTGCCTGCTGCATTGCAACTTTCTTAATTTCTTTTGCCAAGAAACATAAAAGTTTCCTAAATTTAGCATCTGATTTTTCTAAGTATTCCCTCAACGACGCGATTCCATTAGCCAAATCGTCTTGTTTCTCCTTCATCTTCTCGATTTCTGACATCAATGTAACGTTGAAATCTCTCTGGCTCCTCAACTCTGTCTCTACCCCATTGTAATAATTTTCTTGATAACAATGTTCTTGAATTTTCTGATTTTGATTTCGCCCCTTTATGTTAGATAACAAGTGTTTTTTCCCTGGTTGAAACCAATAATGTTCATACTCAAATTTTTGCAGTCCAATCTTCTTGAACCCCTATTGATCATAATATAAAATAAATATTTAAAATAAGATTGACTGTTATATTGGAAAATGTAATGTAATAAACAAGGTAACTTACATAGTTATTGAGTTGGTAAATAAAGCTGGACAGATTTTCATGCTTGAAATATTGAGGCAGAAGTTCGGAACATAGTCTAATATGATCCCAAATAATAAAGCTAGTACCAGTTAAACTCCAGCTAATAATAGAATTCGTATTCGGATCATCCACCATTTCATATGTCTTCGTTAAGAAAGGAGCTATACGAGGATTGTTCATCGCTATGTTAATTTCTTGTGTTTAGAGAAAAAGGAGAAGTTTTTTTATGAAAATTTTGCAGATATGTGCTATTTATTTTTTGAATTTAGTAGTTTTTCTTTTTATTGTTTAGCCACTAATTTATATTAGAGTCTTTGGATTTAGAATAAGTGATCACATGATATAATACGTTCCCTTTGATAAATAATACTATTTGATTCTCCTTGTATTGTACAGTAACATGCAAATTGAAACTATTCCTTCTTGTACTATACTATTCTTGATACAGTATTATTTTGCTATGTCTATAGAACATTATGAAAATTACTCATATATTTCAAAAAAAAATGAGGGCAAAAAGAGCAAAGTCTTGAGTTAAATGATAAATTTCAGAAAAGGGGTGTTACTCCAATTTGAAAGTTGATGAGGGAAATCAGAACAAAATTAAGATATACTTTTTCATATGATCTCTTTGCAGAAAAAAAATACTACAATGACAATTAAATTTCTGACCCGAACAAGTTAGGGTTGACTATATAATCTTTGCTAATCATGTTACTCCATATAAACTCATTTCAGGCCAATATGAGTATTTAATAGAATTTAAATTTTCTACTAACGTATAAATCTCTGATAGGCCAAACAACTCCTAGAAAAGCATGTGACATAAAGTAAAAGTGCTAATATGAATAAAACACAATCTTCACTAATATGTACTCCTAAATGGAAACTTTTTGTACTCAAAATATATTTTTACGGTTTAAAAAAAGTTATTTTTTTCACCTAAAATACGGTGTTAAAATGCGTTTTACTTTAACGGAATTTTAGCCGTTAAAGTAAAGTGAAATATGATACCGCATTTTACATATAACACAGTATTATAGTGGGGTTTTCCCACAAATCTCTATTCTACATATGGGATTATGGATGATGAGATTATGAATGAGAGACGTATAAGAGAGGATGTTGGTGGTTGTCATTATCAATGTTCTTTTCTCATAAAAGTATACTATTTCACTTCTTTTTATCTTTTAGAATATCAGTATATAATTCTAATTCCCTCCGTTTCAATTTATATTAACATAATGAAGACTTTTGAATTGTGATCCTAAACAAGTCTAAAGGGGCCTAGAGTATTTTTGGTTCTAAACAAGTCAAAAAGGGGTCTAAGAAAATGACTCTTAAAGAAGCTTCCACAGTTAATACCCTAATTATTTGAATGTAATAATGGGTTATTGTGTTAAAAACGAGAAGGGAAAACTAAAAAAAAGGAGAAAAAAGATAAGTGACTTTTTGCCAAAGAGAGGTGCCACCTCACACTTCTATCTCCCATATATATATATATATATATATGGGAGGTATATATATTTATATTTTAGATATAAATTAATTATTGAAGGGAATAAAACTCGATTAGTATTAGTGTTTTATAATAATATAGATGTATTGGGTAAAACTGAGTTTATGCATATAAGTGATAGAAAGATGACGTGTCATGACACGTAGGCAGGTCAAAGAATGATGATTAGCAAAGAGGCACGAGTTACAACAAATACGAGCGGAAACATAAGAAGGGGCACGGGCAAATGTTCAAAAGACTCGACGCTCGTACCTATTTAAGTCTAAAAGCTAAGAAGAATAAACCTCACAACACACTCAAATACAGTATTTAATAAGCATTAAATACTGCAAGCGTTGGAGAATGTGTATTAAATTTTATTGATTATGTAACGTAGTATTTAATGCCTTTAATCCTCCATAATAACCTTATTATGACAAAGGCAAAACGTATAACTTAAAAATAGCTCTAAAAGGGAGAACACTGATCATTGTAGCGACACGAAATACCAACTGAATATATTGATTTACTTTTCTTTCTGCTATCTAACTTATTGTTATCAATTTCTTTCGTTCATTTTCGATTATTAGTAACCCGGGTTCTTCTAAAAATAACGCTTTGACCAAAATACCATTTTTTGGTTAAACAAATTGGTTTCGTTATCAGAAAGTGATAATCTATTCCTTCTTAACCTTATCTATTTCGTTACATCAACAATCGTGTCAAATATTAACGATAACACCTAAGGAAAATATCAAATCCAAGGGGACCCACAAGATGTTCATACTCTCATCCCTTCTACGGCGGCCTTAAGAAGGAAATCCTAATGGATCTCACTCAAATGCAAATGCTCAATTTGACAATGATGAAGTAATCACTGAAGCTTTGTAGAAGCTGATAGCTCAACAGGTCAATAAAGCTCTTGAGGCTTTTGCCGGACAGTTACCTGTTGCTCCATCAATACCAATTCCAAATACCAACAATTTGGAAAACCCTCGTTCTAGGCTTGTTAATTCAGGTAGTGGTAGAATCCCCAGTGAGTCACAAGAGAGAGAACCAGGTAATTAAGTTAGTCAATTTTGATTTACAAAATTTAGTTCTAACATTGCAGAAACAGCTCAAGGAAGAAAGTGTCCATAATAGGTGAATTGATCTATGATTAAGCCCCAAAAGTACCACTTTTGTAGAGTTTTTATTGTAAAAGTGATAGCAAAATGCTCTTATTAGTGTTTTTCATATTTTTTTAGGTTACTTAAATTAGAATAAGGCTATGGAGTGGTTTTGTATCATTGATGGAAGAAAAAGAAGCCAATCGCTTCGAAGCCGCCAAGTGAACCATATGAAATACACAAAAAAGGCCTCGAGGTGAACTGCCACGGTCCTAGAGTGGGCGCGCCAGGACCGCGGTGAGCTATTATAGGAGATTCAGAGAGGCCTTTTGGCCGCAGTCCTAGTGTGGGCGCGGTAGGACTGCGGCAGTCGACGAAAACTTAAGGGTCTGAAGTGCAAATTCCGGAATTCTTAGCCCAAAACCCTATTTAAATACTAGAACTAGCCCATAGGAGGCACGTAACATTATTGGAGAGTACTTTGGTAAGAAAAATAATTGTGAGAGATTACCCAAAACATCTTTATTTCTTTTCTTCTTTATTTTCTTGCAATTTATGATTATGAATCTTTTAGTATTTGATTTCCCATTGTCATGAGTAGCTAAAAACGCTAATCTAAGGTTTTGATGGAACCCGTTGGGAATAACTTGGTTGTTTTATCAATATAATTAGATTTGATTGTTAATCTCTAATTGTTCATCTATGTTTTGATTGTGGAATAGTTGAAAGGGCCCTTAATTATCTGTTCCTATTTATTGTGTATTTTCTTGAGAGAGAGTGCATATTTAGGTGATTGTATGAACAACATCACTCCCGGAGTATAGACGAGAGTCATAACTGAGGGTTTAGGGGTTGGATTAGAGATAACGAAACCCCGGGTGCAATCTAAGTGAATCGTATTGTTAAATTAGCTAGCGTAGCTTGAAAGAGTGCGTCTAGTAGATTATTATAATTATTTGAGAAAGAATTATGATAGATGGAGAGTTCATGATTGTTAGAGATATCTAGATCATAATTATAAGAAATATACAACCAAGTAAAGTACCAACGGGGGAAACCATTGCCTTAGACCTTCTTTACATTGTTTACACATCAAGCTTAGTTAATATTCAGTTATTCATTACTTTCAGTATTAGTTGTTAGAAAATCAACAATTGTGAATCAGAAAGTTTGGGAAAACAGGTTGTGTGAATTTAGTAAATCCGACAATGATAATTGGTAGATTAATTCTCTGTGGTTCGATTCTGAGCAAACATACTCAGATTAATTTACAATGCATGCATAGTCTTGTGAGACTCAGTTGAGCGAGATCAGACCGCATAGAGAAAATACCTGGAGTACCGCCTGTAATAAAAGGAATCGATATTGACAAATATTCACAGCAACCTTGGAAGCCAAGCGCCGCTCCTCTACCAATTCTAAAGAATTTCAAAATGCATGATATTGCAAAATACGATGGAACAATTGATCCACGTGACTGCATTAACAACTGGCATAAAAGGAAATGAATTGACTGAATAAGAAATTGAATCAGTATTGGTCAAAAAATTCGGTGAAACACTCACTTAAGGATCATTAACATGGTATTCTCTTTTACTCGAAAATTCCATAAATTCTTTTGTTGAGCTTGCAGATTCGTTTATCAAAGTACATTCGGGGTTCAAAAAATCAAATAGAGAATGGAGGAAATTTTCAAAAACAAACAAGGGGACTCCGAATTGCTCACAGAGTTCGTGGATAGGTTCCAGCGTGAGAGAATGACGTTACCACGTGTACCAGATAATTGGGCGCCTATAGCTTTTAATAGTAATTTGAATGAGAAAAGCTCAGAAGCCACGAGGCGACTCAAGGAAAATATTTGTGAATTCCCAGCAACGACATGGAATGATGTTTACAACAGGTATAGCACGAAGTTAATGATCAAAGAAGATATTATCTCACGATCTCAAAAAGAAGAAAAGGTAACTTCAAGATGGGTGGAAATAGAAAAAAGTTCTAATAAAAATAGGTACGAACCATATATGGGCCCAGCTGGAAAAGGTTCACGGTCAAAGCATGAACATTCAAGGTACGATCATAGATCTAGAAATAAAGAATCGGGCTCATCATCAAGGTATGGAAATGATCGTAACACACGAGAGTCACGAGATGATGATAGAAATTTGAAGTCATGATTTGGCGGTTATAATTTAATGTAAGCACTTCCGAGCTCGTGGTTGTTCTAAAAAGCATGGGTGACTGTCACAACCTGAATTTCCCACCCTCGGGAGTCATGATAGCACATACTAATAGGAGCTAGGCAAGCTAATTATCAATTACCTCTTTGGATGAACATCGACAATATTAGAAATAATGAAGCATTTGATAATAAAGAGGAAGTCTTAAATATAATTAACTGAAAGAAATGCGGAAGTTTAACAAAATCCTCTACCCAAGACTGGTGTAACAGTACTCACAAACGTCTAAAGAATACTAAATACAAGGTTTGAATGAAATATAAGACTATATTCTACGGTATAATGGTAACAAACTGAATAAAATAAAAAGGAATCCAGGCCTGCGGATGTCAGCAAGGCTACCTCGAATGTCTCTGGATAGAAAACTTGCTCCCAGAATGCTACTGCTACTCCAATACTGCTCCAACACCTGGATCTGTGCAAAAATAGGCACATAGTTTAGCATTAGCACAACCGACCCCTTATGTTGGTAAGTGTCTAGACTAACCCCGGCAAAGTAGTGGCGAGGCTAGACCAGACTACCAGATAAACTTGTGCATATATATATAAAGTACAACAAAATAATAGCGGAAAGTAACCAAGAAATAAGCAATTTATAAAATAAGGGGAAAACATGATGTGGGGAGGCATCAGTTAAAACAGGAAGTCTAAACTTAAGGATAGAACAACCAATAGGAACTTAAATTCGAACTATACACAATTAAGTTATAATTTTTTACGGTGCACAAACCCGATCCGATCACATAACAATACTGTTGTGGCGTGCAACCCGATCGTGAGCTATCACTGTTGCGGCGTGCAACCCGATTCATAAATAGATAGTATTGTTGCAGCATGCAACCCGGTCCATAAATAGACAGTGTTGTTGCGGCGTGCAACCCGACCCTTAGCATTTGGTATTGCTGCGGTGTATAACCCGACCCTTCAATATCCATGTTGCGGCGTGCAACCCGATCCACATTTATCATTGTAACTCATCCAAATAATAGTCACAAATAAGGGGCAAGAGAGTAAATAATCAATAATGAAAATCCCGGCAAGGGAATTGCTATAACCACACTAGTTCCAACATCTAACTACCACAACTATAACCAAACTTGTTACAACACTCAACCACCTCAGCTATATCTAACCTATTACCACACTTAACCACCCCATCTATAACTAACCTATTACAGCACTTAACCACCTCAGCTATAACTATAGTCATCACACAACAAAAGGAAGCATTAACCTAAGTGACCATTGTATCCGTTAAGAATACAATGTAGAGGATTCACAACCCAACAATAGCCCGCCAAGAGGGCAACATAATGATCTCTTCTCTTTATCACTTTTACTTCACAATTCTCTCTACAACTCGAGCAAATGCTCCAGAGGTTCAATTATCACTTATACTTTCGCAATTCGTACTACAACTGGAGTCGACGCTCCTCAATGTTCATAAATTGCATTTCTTTCCACAATAATACACAACAAATAAAAATACACCCCAAAGCATAGATAATACAATAAAGCCATGAAAGTCACAATATCATACTCGCGGTCAAGCTAGACACCAATGTATAGATACTCGTCACCATACCTATACATCATACTCGATCAATTAGCAAATAGAAAACAAAACTCAACTCCTATATTTATCCACGAGAGGCTAGGTTACTAGGCCTCATGAGTCATGAGCCGGTTTAGTAGAGTCTCATGGAACGATACGGGGATGCCTATATTTATCCACGAGAGGCTGCAGAACCTTTAGAAAAACTTCACTTTCTTGGAACTCTTATCGTGCGTACTTGATTCAGTTTGAGATATAACTCTTGAAATTATTTCCAGACGTCCGTATGCGCACGTGAGTGCTCAGTATTATATGTACCTTGATGTCTTGTGATTCCTCTATCGAGGGAGGAGAGGTAATCATTGTGAGTATGTTAGGCCAGTCTGGAGGACTTGAGGCTGGATCTTGGCCTATGGCTTGAGCACCAGGTGCTGATTGTGCGAGCAAGTGTTTTGAACTTATATGTTCAGTGTTGTCCTTATTATCCAGAATAGCGGCTTAGATATCCATGTGATAAGTATGTTAGTACTGCAAGGTGTATCTATGTGATTTTGGTAGTGACGAAGAAGTCTACTGGATAATAGATGAACTGTTAAGTGTTCGATTCCTATTGTGATTTGATTTGTAGCCCGAATTATGGGCGCGTGAAGAATATTGTTATGTCTCCTAGTTGGAAAGTAAAGTGCAATACATATGGCGGTATGATTTCAGACTTGGGGAGGCTGGATTGCTGTGTTATGTGTATGTCGGTGGAAGGTGTGCTGAAATACCAGACTAAGGCGAAGCATGTAGGTTATCTGTTGCGGAGTGTTCATGAGTGGTATGATCCTTATGTGTATTTTAGAAGATCTCAGGTGCTATTGAAGGGTATGTGTTGAAATCTGAGAATTTGGGTCGCTTAAGATAGTGGACTCAACCGTGGTAGAGATGAATGCGAGATGTGTAGAGGATTACGGTACTAGATGATCTGTATTTTTACAAAACTTGTACATGATTTGAGTATAATATCACTATGATATCGTGACATCATTAGAGTAACAGTATTATGGGCTATTGAGTGTGTTTTGATATATGGCTTCGAGCCAAATTGGGGAGGTTGTTGTTGATTAGCTGCTTGCACATTTATTTTAGCGAGGCTACGGGAGTTATGACCTTTCAGGGTAGATTCAGACATTCTATTTCTATGATGTGAGATGGGGTCTGAGCCTTGTATTGTAATTATATTGATGAGCTTGAGGTACATCTCTTTCGTTTGAGCCATTTATCACGATTTGAGTGTGTTCTGATCATTTTCTATTGGTGCATGTATTATGCAAGTTGTGGCTTAGGCCTTCGTTGAGGTGTTGTATCACCAAGGTGGTGTGTTGGATTCGAGGTGATCGTTGAATTTCTTAATAAATACGAACCGGTTTAATTTTAGCTTGCTGGAAGGTTAATATCGAGGTTTATTTGGCATAAAAATCTGTTGTGGTATTAGTAAAAAAATGGAGTGGCTTCATGAATGGTTGATATGAGGAATGGTTATGGTTTATAACGTGTTTCATTCATCGTTGGCAGTATATGAAAGTGTTGGAATAAGGCTTTAGCTAATAAGAGGTTCTCTGTCGGTAATTGGTTGCTGGGGACAACTGATGTGAATGGAAGTTATAGTTTTGAGTGTTTGGTTTAGGCGGTATATCATATGTTTTCACCTGAGGGTGCAGGTATGGGTTATTACAGTTGGTTTGGGCTTATTCTGAGTATAGATGTGAATTTCTAATCTTGTGTATGATTTTTGGAAAGTGCAATGTGGTTCTATGGTTTATGGTTTAAATGGACTGTGAAAGTTCGGCTATATTGTTTTATCAGGTCTATGCGAGATAGGGTGATGAGGGATCACCCCGGGTATATGATTGGTAGGATCATTCAGCTATTGGTTGTCTTCTAGAACAACTCTGGATACGCTCGAGGACGAGCATTTGTTTAAGTTGGCGAGGATGTGACGACCCTACCCGTCGTCACGTGAGTTACCGCCTCGTTTCCCCCATATTTTGTTGCTTTATGTTTTAATATCAGTATTTGAGTCGATTGGGTAGAATTGGATTGGTTTTAGTTGGAAATATGGCACTTAGCCTTTAAGAATGAAGCTTGTTTTTGAAAAAGTAAATCGGAAGTTGACTATGTAGTAAGAGGGCTCATATATGAGTTCTGGTGGTTCGGGTAGCTTCGGGGGATGATTTGTGACTTATGAGTGAAATCGGAATTGAATTTGGAGGTCCGATGTAGAATTAGGCTTGAATTGGCGAAGGTTGAATTTTGGCGAATTTCGGTTGGTAGGAGAGATTTTGATCTGAGGGTCAGAATAGAATTCTGAGTGTTGCATTGGCTCTGTTAGGTGAATTTTGATATGTCTGCAAATTTTCAGGTCATTCGGATGTCGTTTGGATTGGTTTTAGATCGAATGCGTATTGCACAAATTTTTAAGAAACTTAGGCTTGAAGTCGATGAAAATTAATGGTTTTAACGTTGTTTGACGTGTGGTGAGGATTGGAACAAGTTTGAATAAGGTTTTGGGATGTTTTGGTGCTTTTGGTTGAGGTCCCGGGGGCCTCGGCGTGATTTTGGGTGGTTAAACGGTGAATCTTGATGTTTCTTGCAGGTCTGGTGCACCTGGCTTCTGGTGTTTCCGCATCTGAGGAAAAGAAGCCGCATAAGCAGTTTCGTAGATGTAGCTAAGAGATCGCATAAGTGGTCCATAAGGGGCCGGGGTAATTTCTCCAAGGCGGACGGGGTATCGCTTTAGCGGGTCCGCATAGGCGAGAATGAGGCTGCAGAAGTGGAATGGTGAGATCCGCAGAAGCGGATTGTTGGGCGTAAAAGCAGAAGGCCAAGGATTTAATGAAAACCTCATAAGCGGTCATATGGAAGCAGAAGCAGTCCCGCATAAGCGATAGCGGGACCGCATAAGCGATAGCGGGACCGCAGAAGTGAAAATCACTAAAGGGTTTTAATGAAACAGTATTCGCGAATTTCAGAAGATAAGAAAATATTTTAGACTTCGGTAAGATGCGATTTTGGGCGATTTGGAGAGGATTCGAAGGAGATTCCAATAGGTATGAATTTATAGAGTCGAATAATGTTGTTATGGTGTAAAAACAAGGATTTAACACCGAAAATCCAAGGATTTAAGGGGTAAAAATGAAGGTTAGGGCTTGAAACCTAAGAAAGTTAAACTTGGAATTTGAGGGGCCAAATGGACTCCGATTTTGATGAATTTGATATGGGTAGGCTCGAGGCGAGACGAGGAGTCCGGCAATATAAATTTTATAATTTTCCAAGAAGTGGGTCTGGGGCTCGAGTTGTGCCAACTTCGTGTTTTGGGGGGGGGGGGTTCGAGTTTTTTCAATTGGGTTATGTTCTATTAGCTTATTATAACATATTCTTTGTGGTTTTGATCATATTCGGCATGGGAGGAGGTTGATTCGAAAGGAAAAGGCTTAGCGGAGTAGTCCCGTGACCGGTTCGAGGTGAGTAATAGATGTAGATGATGATCTGAGGGTTTTAAACCCCGGTATATCACATTGTGACGCTATATTGAGGCGAGACACGTACTCTACAGTGAGTGCAGGGTCATTTGTGATCGGGGACTATGACTTAGTCAACCCGAGTGATGTTAGTACTATGTTATTGGTTCAAAATTTGTTGATAAACTTCCTACTTGGATTGTAATGATCATATTCGGGTTGTATGCCGATTATTTGGATCCCTTAGGGGTTATTATCATTATTTTCGTGATATTAGCATGTTTTCATGATATCATTCCTGAGTTGAACACTGTCTAGCAATGATTAGTAAAAATTCTAAGGTTTTAAACACTTAATTATAATTCCTGATAATTTGAAATTAAAAATGATAATTTGACTGTGCCCGTGTGGCTTGCATGCATATAACTGGATTGATGGTGGATCGGGCTGCACGCCGCAGCAAAAGGCTATGATTATATTGCGCTTGGGCTGTAGGAGCCCCTATCGAGTCTGTACATACCCCCAGTGAGTGTCATCGGCGTTAAATGGATCGGGTTGCGCGCCGCAACGGTCATGTGCATTGCATTGCATTCATGCATCGTTTTATATCAGTTTTATTTGTCATTACCTGTTGATGTTTCATTGTTAAATGTATAGACTTATTGGTTATAGTTTTACATTGTGCTATTTTGGGATTTCTTATTGTTAGACATTATACATGCCTATTACCACTGAGTTGGAAGTACTCACTTTACTTTCTGCACATTGTGTGCAGATTTAGGTACTTCGGGAGCTTTGTCGAGCTAGTTGCTGCTTCCAGAGTTTCAGGAGTTGTCGAGGTAGCTGCTCGACGTCCTCAGGACCCGACTCCTCCCCTATCCCTTTATCGTTTCCATGCCTTAGAACATGTTTATTGTTGAGGATTCTTGACTCTGTATTATTTAGAGGCTCTAAACTCAATACCCAATGTCTTTGGGAGTTGCTATTTATGTTAGTATTTCGTACGATGTTCTTTTGTATTATTCGACTATTAGCGTGGATATTTGATCTAAGTAATTAATTAATTAGTTTTGAGCTTCATGCTCGGGGTTGAGAGTGTTAATGGTCGGGCTTGCCTAGTAATTATATTGGGCATCATCATGACTGGGTTTGGGGACGTGACAGCAAATGATCTAAAGAATTTTCGTCTTATTAGTTTGTGTAACACCATCTACAAGGTCAATACTAAGATTATAGCAAACCGAATTAAACTTTCATCCAAAAAATTATCAGCCCTTATCAAACTAGCTTCATTAAGAATCAACGCTATAATCATTTAAGAGCTCCTTCAGCACTTAAACAAAATGAAAGGGAAGAAAGCAAACATAATTATTAAACTAGACCCCGAGAAGGCCTTTGATCATCGTGAATAGTCCTTTATTTATCGCACCTATCAAGTTTTTCAAATTTCCCTCATCAATTACAAAATTAATTATGCACTACATTACCACAAGTAATATTGTAGTGCTAGTAAATGGTAGTGCCACAGACTATTTTTTCCCAAGTAGGGGGATTCCCTCTCCCCATATATCTTTATTTTATGTATGAAAATGCTATCGCATCTCAATTTTTATCAAGTGGCCTTATTGAATTGGGATCCTATTCGCATCAATAGTCGTTGCCCAAATCTATCGCACTTTTTTCGGACGATCTTACTCTTTTATCACAAGTCAATACAAAATCTTGTACCAATATCCAATGCTGCCTATATCTTTTTTGTAATAATTTTGGCCAAAAGATTTTTTATCTAGTAATTGTAACCCCAAGGTGGCCAAAAATATGGTTGTGATACTAGGTATTAAAATCAGCACCTTTGATAACTACCTAGGATTTTCAATGTTTAGGAAAAACCCCAAAGCCACTGATTAAGAGTTGCACATTGATAAAATGCGTAATAAAGTGGCTTCTTGGAAAATAAATTTTCTTTCATTAGCTGGTCGTACCATTCTGGCCACTTCTTCCCTCGGCTCAATTCCTAGCTATTTATACGCAATATACCTCTCTCTCTACCAAAGTCCTCAAACATATAGATAAAGTCCAAACATATAGATTCGTGATTTAAACCTAAAATAATCCTTCACCGTATCTTACACAGAAAGTGTTAGGAAAAATTGGATGATTATGGAGAATAAACGGTTTAGCTTGAGGTGTGTCAAAGATACTGTTCTTAAGAATATTTCGCCTACACCGGGATGAATAATATTAGGTGTATCCCCCAGGATTCAACAAGCTCTTCTAGTATAACTAGAAGCAGAAACAACAAAGCTTTATAAGAAGAAACCTAGCACAAAAGAAAGAAAAAGAAAAGTTTTTACTATGTTTTACTCTATCTCCATGAACAAAACTAAATAGCCTTTTTAATAGCGTAAGAAAAAATACATCTTTCATAAAATAAACGTTGAAAATTTAATACCAAAGATTCAATGACAAAACTGAAAGAATCAAAACTGTCAGAAACCAAAATGGACCAAGAATTCAATTTTTAAGAAGAAATTGTCATAACCTTCATATTTAGCATTAAAGTAATTATTATCACCTTTAATGCATGCAAACGGTCAAGACTTTTTGATCAAAAAATTATAACCGAAGGCATTGAATGTTAATAAACATTGAGTTATTAAAAATATTAAAATACTTATTCTTTTTGAGTTATTAAAAAATTATATATTTTAACAATCCCCCACATAGCTCAAAAAGAATATCATATTGAAGAAAAAATTCGCTGGATTTTCACAAATGAGTATAATGCGTCGAATCTGGTGTCTCTTGGACTATGAACTAGACCTAGATAAAATAAGATTAAACTTATAGAACAATTGGTGAAGTTTAAAACTTCTATGAACCAAGAATTCTTTTGTAAGTTTAGTGTCTTATCTATCACATTACACCGCACACACTTTGTTGTTTATCGCGGTTTTGTAGGCCATGTGCGCGCCTGGTTTCATGAGTGCTCTAAAAATTTTGCCAGAAATTTCATAGGAGCGGCCCCACTCCACACCCATATAGGTCCATCCATCAAGTGTATTCTGCAGTGCAATACACCACCTACAAAAGGCTATGGATTATTGGATTAAGAGTTTAATAACTCAACCTCACATTTATTGCAGTCCTGCACTATGCACACATACACCATAGGAAGAGACATATTTTAATAGTGCATATTTGATCAACTAATGACTTGTTATTACCCATATGAACCTACTTCATGGGATCTCCAATCACATAGGTTGGGTTACCATCATTGTTGATACATCTCAAATTGGCAAAAGTCTCAACCCCTCGATGTTTCATTTATAAGTCAAATGATCGGTCAAATCCTCTTTTGACTAAACATAATATATATATATATATATATATATATATATATATATATATATATATATATATATATATATAAATCTCATATCTAAGCAATTGTCAATCACAATTCATCGACAAATTATTGTCGGTTTAATTCCAAGTGGAATATTACACTTTGGCAATCACAATTCATCGACATAATTATTGTCGGTTTAACTCAACAAGAGGTTGCTTAATCAACCTCATTGCCAGATAATTCCAATATCGCAACAAACACCAAAAAGTGAGCACACAACAACTAAATAGTTTTTCTCATTTGAATAAAAGATTCAATATCATCACTGTATCTTTCTAATACAGTGAAAGATTCACATATAAAATACTAACTCATAGTATTTCTCAAATATGGCGCAGATCATCTCAAATGAAATAAAACTTTACTTCTATACTTGTGCCTTTTGAAACATCTTTCAACACATAAAAATTTATTTTCTTTATGTATCTTCCGTAGTCAAGTACTAAAAAAAAATTTCTAAAATATAGAAGCAACTTTAACTTCTACAGAAATATTCTAAAATAGGAAATGGGTCAGAATTCAATAATTTCTTCACCCGTATATTTAAGAAACCCAAAATAAAATACTGTGACCCCCACATTTTCAAAAACTTTCAAGGTAAGGGGGTAATATTTTTTAGAATGAGTTTAAGAAGAATTTCCCCTTTCCAAAAACTTAAGAATTTCTTGAATCATCAAAATAAACAAATCATTCTTTTTGTTCTTCAACTTGGGATACAAAACTAACTTTGTTAGTACAAATATATTTAGATGCACAAGAGTCTAACACCCAATTTTCTATAAGATTCTCTTGAGAAATGACCACAATAATTATAGCATCCGCTTACTCAAATTTATTTATTTTTTTTACTACAAGACTATCATTTCTCTCAAATCCTCCTCTATGATAAGAAATTTATAATGGCTTAGTGTGCCCCCACAAATAATTATTATTTCCAATAAAGTTTGATCTCAAATAAATAATTCATAATTATATGAAGAAAAATCAATCATTATTTAATTTCACCCAAATGACCAAGAGATAAGCAAAAATTACTTTTAGATCATAAAATACTTCCATCAAAATGCACATAAATACTACAAATTTACTACAACAAATAACGCATATTATTAATATAAGATAAACTAATTCATAACATTGAGTACAAACAAGCCATGGCTATAATAACCCTTGCAAACAAAATTATTATTCTTGGTCAACACGACCTTATCAGATTCAAAAGCAACCTTCACCCCCACTTTTCCTAATAATCCCACAGAGACCAAATTGGCTCGAATACTAGGAACATGCAACACATCATTCAACGCCAAAGTTTTTCCAGCTGTGAGTTTGAGAAGAACTTTTCCTTTTCCAAGAACTTGAGTAGTTCTTGAATCACCAAGATAGATAACTTCTTCTCCCTCCTCAACTTGGGTATAAGACACAAAGTCTTTTTTGTTAGCACATATGTGCCTAGTGGCACCAGAATCTAACACCCAATCTTTCACATTGGCCACAAGGTTCACTTGGGAAACAACTGCAACAATTATGTCATCCGTTTTGGCTTCAGTTAAATTTACTTTAGCCTTGGCGGGATTGTCATTCCCAACCCTCTTCCGGCATTGAGCAGCATGATGGCCAGGTTTGCCACACACAAAGCAGTTACCTTTTTTCTTGAAGGTTTAATTGTTGGTTCTGGGCTTATAACCATTTTTCTTTATCGTACCTATTATTTGATTTGTCCTGCCGCTTATTGTTCTCCACCAGGTTGGCTCTTGTAGCAATCTCTTTTCCTTTGTCAGCAACAGCTTGCTTGCGATTTGTATTTTCAATTATAATATGTGTGACCAAGTCCTTCAGCAACAATTGCTTGTATTTGTGTTACAATTGTTGTTTGTAGTCATTCCAAGATTTGGGAAGTTTTTCTATAAGCATACCAGCAACAAACTGTTCGGGCGGAGAAATATCTTCAGATTTGAGATCTTCAATCAACTTGTGATATTCGTTGATTTGTGCAGTTATGTCCTTGTCCTCCGCCATCTCCCACTTGTAGTAGTTTCCAATTACGAACTTTTGTTTAGTGGCATCTTCAGCAGTGTACTTTGTTATCATTGACTCCCAGATGTCTTTTGCCTCCTTGTAGGAAACATAGACATCGAACAATTCGTTAGAAAGAGTAGAAATTATAGTATGTCTACATACCTTATTAGCATGAACCCATTGATCCATCTGAATGGACGTTGCTTCACTTTGCTTTGGATTGGTAATAGCAAAAGCAACTCCATGCATATCCAAGATAGAATGCACTCATTCCTGCCAACGCTTTAAATTATCTCCACCAAAAATCTCAATTTTCGAAACATCAGGAAAAGGTTTGGCATAGGTAATTGGTGATGGAACAACAACAAAAACAGCTGGTGCAGTAGATGTAGTTGCATCAACAACAACATTAGCAGCGTTATTCTCCATAATAACAACGTGAAATATCCTTAAGATTGTTGGAAAAATTGGATGATTATGGAGAATAAACGATTTAGCTTGAGGCGTGTCAAAGACACTGTCCTTAAGGATATTTCGCCTACACCAGGATGAATAATATTAGGCGTATCCCCAGGATTCAACAAGCTCTTCTAGTATAACTAGGAGCAGAAACAACAAGATTTATAAGAAGAAACCCAGCACAAAAAAAAAGAAGAAGAAAAGTTTTTACTATGTTTCACTCTATCTCCATGAACAAAACTAAATAGCCATTTTAATAGCGTAAGAAAAAATACATCTTTCATAAAATAAACGTTGAAAATTTAATACCAAAGATTCAATGACAAAACTGAAAGAATCAAAACTGTCAGAAACCAAAATGGACCAAGAATTCAATTTTTAAGAAGAAACTGTCATAACCTTCATATTTAACATTAAAGTAATTATTATCACCTTTAATGCATGCAAACGGTCAAAACTTTTTGATCAAAAAATTATAACAGAAGGCATTCAATGTTAATAAACATTGAGATATTAAAAATATTAAAATACTTAGTATTCTTTTTGAGTTATTAAAAAATTATACTCCTATATTTTAACAGAAAGATCTCTTTGCATTCGTCAAATGGCGCATATGGATTAATAGAAACCACAACAACTATAACAACACGCCTCTTAATGTCCCACTTGCGAGGATTACTTGCCCTTGCTACTGAATTCAAATTCTTGACAGAAAAGGACAAGAATATTTCAGTTACATCTCCTGTTCATATACAATGGAGGAAGCCGGATAATATATGGTATAAACTAAATGTGGATGGAGCCTTCATTCATAACACAATGCAATTTGGCCTAGGAACGCCAAAGGAAACTGGATTACGGGTTTCAAAAATGAGTATATGTTGTCAGCCCACTGCATGCAGAACTGGTAATCCAAAAGGGACTAAGAATTGCAGTAGAGAACAACCTCCGTCCCTTAATTAGAAATAGAATCAGACTCCACAGAAGCAATCCATATTTTAACATAAGCAAGTGCTATTTTTAACAATATTTTTCTTTTCCTGCAGGTGGTTAATGCTTCAAATGAAGGGGACGAAAATCTTGCAAAATTTTCGCAAAGGAAATTTAGTAGCCAACCAACTAGCCAAGGAAGCTCTGAATGTAAGTAGAGTAAATAATATTCAAATACTAGCCGCTCCACCCTTTTGTGTGATGAAGTGCCTCAAGAAGCTGGATGTAGATGAAGAATTATATAGTTTTTGTTAAGTATCTAACAAATGAAGCACGTAATAGATTAATAAATATGGGTAATCATTGCTGTGTCTTATATGGCACTTCTCTATTTTGTAACCAAAGTGCCCACGATGGCACTAGAAAAACTTGTAAGCCTATGGCACCACCTTAGTATAAATGAATAATTTCTTAATCCTCTCAAAAAGAAATGGAGCTCACCAGCAGGCCACGTACTAGCTTGCGCGGCGGAGCCAAAGTGGCAAATTCAGGTTTGGCCCTTTTATTCAAATCTTGTAGTTATCTTAAAAAATTTATAAAATATATAGTATAAGTTATTAATTTAGAACTCATTAATTTAAAAGAATTACAATTTCAAACTCATAAATTTTAAATCCTGATTCCGCATAGGTTAGCTTCAACTAATTATTACCCTTCAGGGGAAACAAAAAGAAAACAGAACAATCAACTACTACAAGTTATATACTCCCTCCGTTTCAATTTATGTGAACCCATTTGACTGGGCACGGAGTTTAAGAAAAAAGAGAAGACTTTTGATCTTGTGGTGTAAAATGATGTACATTTATTTTGTGTGGCTATAAATAATTGCATAAAGGTAAATTGTTTCCAAATAAGGAAATGGGTCATTCTTTTTGGCACAGACTAAAAAGGAAATAGGTTCACATAAATTGAAACGGATGGAGTATTTGGTATTTCATGTACATCAAAATTCTAGCTCTTACCCTATTTTTTTGTGTTCAAATTGCGTCAACTTGAAAAACCGACAAGAAAAAATCACATCACATAAATAAAGCAACAAACAAATTTTAAAAGACATTGAATTCCTATAGGAGCGGAAAAGAACAAACAAAAACTAATCATGGAAGAATTTAAACAATATCAAAAGAAGAATTACAAAGAATCCAAAATTACAGTACCACTGGAAGTTTCCAAGAATCCATAAATGCTATATTATGTAAATCTATTACTAAAACCCTAAAACCTATTTTAAAAAACCATAGTGATTAGAAAATGTTGCCAGAAACTAATTAAAACAAACTAGTCAAAAACCCTAAAGACTAAGACACAAACAAACCTAATTAGTAGAGTGGTCAATTTTGTTTCCCTCACGTTCCCGCTTGTGTTCACCCTAACAATTTCATCTTCCTCTTTTTTTTTTTTTTTTTTTTTGGTTAGGAAAGATAGGCAATATTATAACATAGCAAAATTTACATTCCTCTTTCCTCTTTGGTGTAACCACCCAAAATCCCTCCTTCCCAATACAAAAATGTCGGTGATGATATTAACGAGCTTGGGAGACGTGGTATATTACAAAGATGCTAGCTGCTGAAATTAGTCCAAAAATAAATAAGATGGCACTACTTAAAAACAGAAATTAACGATGAATAAATTCTGTAGTTGAACAGAAAATTTCATCGCTAATTCTATTTAGCTAAGGATTAGCAAAAAATTATCAAAAAGTTGTGTTTGGTATTTACTTTTGTAGGGGTGAAAATTTTCACCCGCTAACTTTACATTAAAAAATCATACTCCCTCCTCTATTGTGAACAATTATTATTCACCCCATTTTACCTATACACTAGCTATTTTGCCCTTGTTATATTCAATTCCCTCTAATATGATGTACTCTTTTTTATTTTTATATACAATTTTTTTTAATTATTTTACCTGTAATTTAAATTATGTTATACTTAATCATAAATTATAGTCTAACTTGGAGTCCATCAGACTTATGATCCAATGCTTACATACATATGAGGAGATCTCTGGACAGTTGGTGAACAAAGAAAAATCAGCTTTCTTGGTGGCTCCTAATGCAAGTCAGAATAGTATTGAGGATATCAGACTCTTTACTGAGTTTCAACATAAGGTATTCCCATTCACATACCTCGGAGCCCCTATATATATATGTGGGGAGGAAGAAAATTTGTTATTTCAATAATATGGTGTCTAAGATTAACAACAGGAGACAAGGATGGAACAACAGTAAAGTCTATCCTATACTCTTTACTTATGCATATTTTATTAGCTATAGACCCACCAAAAATCAATTTGAAGCATATTGAAAAGGTAATAGCAAATTTCTTCTGGGGAGAACTAGGAAAATCTAAGCATCATTGGTTCGCTTGGAACTCATTATGTTACTCACATGAAGAAGGAAGAGCAGGCTTCAAGTCCATCAAGGACATGCGTATTATGTTTGTTGCGAAGAACTGGTGGAGGTTTAGAACAAAGCAATCCTATGGTGAGATTTCACTGAGGCTAAATATTGTAAGAGAGGACATCCAGTAGCCAATGTATGGTCTTCTAGACAATCCCATGTATGGAAATGGCTCGTGGAGGTTAAGTCCAAAGCTGAAAATTTCATCATTTGGCAAGTTAAGGATAGAAATGTGTCCCTATGTGGGACAACTGGTCAGGTTTAGGTGCTCAGGCAGAAACAAGAAATTTAGTACCTAAACCTAGTAACACTAAGTTAAAGCAATTCATGGAGGGGGAAAGACTGAACCTAGATGTAATCCAGGACCGTTTACCCCAGCACATTATTGATAAACTAGCTGCAATCAAATTAGGAGCAGAAAGAGAGGATAGGGCCATTTTGACTCCAGCTCCCGATGGTGTTTTCACTTGCCAGTCAGCTCATAGGGTAATGAAACAGAAGAAAGGCATCACCCTTATTGGGCAGAAAAAATTGGCACACAAAATTACCTTTTAAGGAAATTTTTTATGTTAAGACTACTCAGATCAAGACTACCGATTGATGAAGTTATTAGGAAGTTCGGTATCCATGGTGTTAGTATATGTTGTTGTTGCAGATGTCCTCAAGAAGACACTATCCCATATATTTTCAATAATAGTTGGAAAGCCAAGAGAGTATGGCACTTCTTTGGTCAAGCTCTAGGCATTTCATATGCTACAAATCTGAGGCATTCTCTAATGAAATGGTGGTTGTTGAATCCTAAGAACGAACAACTTGGTTTCATACTTCAGTGTGTACCAGCCATGGAAAGATAGGTGCAGTGCAAAACGTAAGAAGTATCCTATTAGGCCCCTGTTTAGGAAAAAATCTCCTACAAATCCAATATTCTACTTTTGTGAGCTAAATATTTCAGTTTTGTTTTAAAAACAAGTAACCATATATCATGTGAGTATTGAACTGGGTCGGCCCTTCTTAACCATATATCATGTGAACGTGGGTACACCCGATTTTTCAGATTTATATCCCTCCCTAAATTTAGATTATATCTAAACCTACGCACGAATCGGTAACCATAGGGAATTGCTCCAACTAACTGTGCCAACTTCTACTTCTTCCATTGGTTACGTATATAAAAAAATTCAACATAACATGGGGATGCTGCAAATTCGAAAATCCAACGTAAGTTGAATGTTTGGGTTGTTCATATGTGGGAAGCTCTGGACAATGCCCCGGACAATTCAGACGCTACTTTCTCGATTGTATTGGTTCTACAAAATAAAAAGATATTAAAAATATCTTTTTTGTCTTACTAATTCCTTTTGTTTCTCTATTTTTTTAAGTTGCAAACCTTGACAGATTGCTCTGTCCTTCATACATTTTAACTATATTTTCTCGATTGAATTGGTTCTACAAACAGTTAAAAAAATGTTTAAAATCACATTTTTTGTCTTACTAATTCGTTTCGCTTCTATGTTAATTAAGTTGCGAATTTGGATATGTTGTTTTGTTCTTCATACATTTTTTAACAATACTTTCTCGATTAAATTGGTTCTACAAGATGAACATATGCTTAAATTTACTTTATTAGTCTTACTAATTTGTTTGCTCCTCTGCCTTTTAAGTTACAAATCTGGATTACCTATGTTCTTCTTACATTTTTTAATAATTATATGTATGTAATTAATGTTATTTCTTTGAAGGGCGATCAAATAGATTTATATAGATATGCATTTGTATTAAGTTCTAAATTTCAGGTATATATTCGTTTTTTATAGCTTTGTCTGTCCTTACTAAAAATCTATATCTCTGTGCAGACATGTCAAAATCACGCTCCGCTTTTGCTGTTAGAAAGAAGACTTCTGAAACTACAATATCTACAAAAATTAGGTCCAAATTCTTTGTACATTTATACAAATATTCTTTTAGACTCAATATTTTTCCAGATTAAATGTGTCATTATGTTCGAACTATTCTATGATATTATAACTAGATGTTCAATTCAAACAGGTCACGTATAGGGTAAAACCTACTTAAATTTTTTTATATTGTATGTAAGATACTATTACAAAATTATTGTTGCACGTGCACACATGTGATTATTTCAAATTCTAGCTATGAAACATGAGATCATGTGGGTGTTTATGCTGAAAATTATAAATAACTTTTTGAGAAAATTGTCTGAATGCAGGAGTTGTCGCTAAAGTTAACATTAGTTACTCATATTGACAAAGAGGATGGTAGAGCTCTTGGGGGCTCACTGCCTCCACCTTTTCCTGGTCGTTGCACTCTGCATATTGTACTTGCACATTACACGTATATTCTGAATCTCCACAGAAGGTGTGTCTTCATTACATATTATATTTTGTTTATTTTTTCTGTTTCTCAACCATATCTTGATGTAAACTAGATGTGGGGCGAACATATTCGGAACTTTGATCAGTTGAATGTCATTATTGACGATTATTCTTCATCATCGCGCTCAAAGCAGCCCTTAAAGAGGAGGTGCAATGAGGACACTTTGGTCGATATGATGAGTGACATTGCTATATATAGAAATTGAGAGGATTGTATATGCGTTGATAGAGCAGCCAACACCTGTGGTTGGTCGAGGTGCTTAGCGTGATAATTTTTTTTTCGGAATACGATGATGATTTAGCAATGCATGTGAGTTTCTTTCTCTCGACAAGAGAAGAGTAAAGATGTTCCCCAAATTTGATAAGAACAAAGTGTGCCTTGATTAAGCTTCATTTGGTGAAAAAAGATTTGAATGTGATGTCCTTTATGAATGTACTTGGGACAGAAAGTACTGGTGTAGCAATTCAAGTATATTGTAACAGCTCTTCGGGATTGATGGTCCCTACAAAAGAATTTACACAAACAATCCATTGAATTTTATCTTCTTATTTTTGGTTTAATTGTTTTTAATGTGGTCTATAAAATTTGTCCGCAATTATATCTGTTTCCAATGTCTCTGTCCACTTTTTTAGTTTCTTTTAATCAATTCGTGCATCGCGCGGGTAAATATACTAATAAACAATAATAATAGAAGTTTCCAAGAATCCATAATATTCTATAAAGACAAACTCAAGACCATAAACAACATAAAACTATTTTAAAAGCCATAAACAATCAACAAACTATCCAAAGACCTAATTAAAACCCCTTAATTAAATATTAAAACATAAACAAAACCCTAATTAGTAGAATCGTCAATTTCTACTCCTTCATGTGCCCAAGCATGTTCCTTCTTAACCTCTTCCAATTCCGCTTCAGTATAATCATTTGTGATATTAAATATCTTCCTAACAGCCATATACGACTTATCGATCAGCAATTGACTGACATAACAAATCCATTAAAATCTTAATATCAAGGTAATTAGCAGCTAATACAAGTTCAAACATATCGTTGTAACTCTTCTCCTTCACGAAATCCTTATCGAATTTTTTGATTTTCTCTTTGTTAGACTTCTCTTCTCATCGGCGTGCGTCTTTAGGTACTTTTTATTTTGATTAGGGTTTTGGTATCGACGTTTGGGAGTGGAATGACGGTGTAATCGTCTTCCACCATGTTTTTTATGGTTATGGATTGAACGGCGGCGTTTTCTTCTATCTGAAATTCGTCTCCGTCGGAGGATTTTAAGATCAGCATCTTCTTCTGCTCAGATGTTGCTGAGGAGGAGGAGGCCTAAATTGATTTAATTATTGATGATTTTAGGAGAAATAATGGAGAGGAAGGAAAACCCTAGAGAAAGTCGAATTATGTGTAGAAAAGGGGAAGATGTTGGTATTTATAGGTAACGATTGATGCTATTTTACGTATTATATTTCCCTGTCCTTTCTAATTTAGGGGAAAAAAAATCCTAAAGGGAAAAGGAAAACTTTTGTTTTGTTTCACACTTCTAGAAACTACTAACGTTGGAGAAAAGAATGTTTAATGAGAATCTAATGGATAATGGATTATTTTTTATCCCGTGATTAATAGAATGGTGAATTGTGAATGAATTAGTTGTAATGTGATAATTAATAATGTAGAGAATGTTGTACATAAATTATTCATATACATTAAGCACATTTTCCCTATTTAATTAAATACTATAGGTAATTCCCATAACACAAATCTTTCACAACTTAATATAAGTATTATTTAATATTGGCAATCAAAATCTACATAATATAATATTATGCATTATTTTTTTTCTTATACAGCCGATAATTTCACATGAAATTGAAGAAAGTTCCTCCAAACTCATTAAGTGGCACATTCACTTTAGGTTACGATTATATCGATAAATATAGGTTATAGTCACTAACAATATATATATATATATATATATATATATATATATATATATATATATATATATATATATATATATATATATATATATATATATAGTATATGAATTGAATCACGCTACAAATATCATACCTGCTATGGTCAGTTGACTCATTAGTCCTCGCATTAATTGGGTTAAATTGTTTTCAGAAATAAGTATTTTGGTATGAAAAAGTACATGATGTATTGTAGGAAAGATTATAGGGAAATCGTTAAACGACGCAATTATCACCCATAAATATAGGTAAGTTCTATAGAGCGGTGGTTAAATCGGCCACGTTGTATGGAGTTGAGTGTTCGCCAGGCAAGAATTCACATATCCAGAAGATGAAAGTAGCAGAAATGAGAATGTTGAGATGGATGTGTGGGCACACTAGGCTGGATAAGATTAGGAATGAAGATATTCGGGAGAGGGTGGGCGTGATTTTCGTGGACGACAAGATGCGGGAAGCGTGGATTAGATGGTTCGGACATGTGCGGAGGAGAAGCCTAGATGCACTGGTTAGAAAGTGTGAGCAGTTGACTTTGGCAGGTACGAGAAAAGGCAGAGGGTGACCTAAGAAATATTGGGGCGAGGTGATCAGGCAGGACATGGCGCGACTTTAGATTTCCGAGGACATGGTTCTCGATAGGAACATGTAGAGGTCGAGCATTAGGGTGGTAGGTTAGGGGGTAGCCGAGAGTTCTTCCCTCTTTGTATCGGGTAGTTTGATAGAGTTTTGTTTAGGTTTGTTAGCGGTCTATATTGTGTTCACATTGTTGTTTTACGTAGTTTTGTGTTATTATTTTTTCACTTATTCATTGTTATTTGCTTTCTGGCATCTTTTGTTATTACATGCCTTTTCTTTTGTTTCTTTTCTGATATTACTGTCACTTCTGTTGAGCCGAGAGTCACTCGAAAACTGTTTCTCTACCCTTTTCGGGATAGGGATAAGGTCTGCGTATACTCTACTCTCCCTATATCCACTAGTGAAATTTTACTTAGTATATTATTCTATTCATCAAACCAAAAGCTTGATTAAGTTTATTCTCTCTAATAACTTCAGTATTAGTGTCATCACTCATAATTATTTTATGTCTTTATATCATTAAACCGAAAGCTAATTAGTTCATGTAAAAAAAAATTATGTGTAGTTGCTTGAGAAGTGACCTAATTATAAAATATTTATTATACCCTCGGTGCATAAAATTTAAACATTTTCAGAGATAACTATAAGTAGCATGAAATAATAGGAAAGAAAAATTGCAAAAAAAAATAAAATAAAAAATTTATTCTAGTTTGTAGAATTTTGGGAAAACAAAAAAAGTCCTACCCGTATAACCAAGGTGGTAAAAAATAATTTTTACTCCAAGGAAACATCAAAGTATTTTTTATCACCCCGTAAATATTTAATGTCCTTATTCATCAAACCAAAAACTTACTTTAACAAGCTTTTTTTCTGTAACTGCAGAAGTTTTTAGAGGGTGATGGGCACAAATAGCCACTAATAACTCATGTCTTTATTTTAAAGCCAGTATTTTTTATATAATTTTAGTCTTTAGCCACTGGTTTAATAAACTTCAACTGCCCGGATGATAATACCCTTCTGCTCATGTCCTTAACTTCAGGACTTCAGGACTATATGTCCTTAACTTTTGAACTTGGAACTCTAAGTTGAGGACTTCAAGACTACATGTCCTTAACTTTTTAACCTGTAACTCTAAGTTCAGGACTTCAGCACTACATGTCCTTAACTTTTGAACTTGGAACTCTAAGTTCAGGACTTCAAGGTTATATATCCTTAATTTTTGAACTTGAAACTCAAACTTCAAGACCAAGCGTCCTTAACTTTTGAACTTGTAAGTCAAAGTTAAGGACATATTGTCCTTAACTTTTGAACTTGTTTGTCCTTAATTTTTGAACGTGTAACTGTAAGTTAAGGACTGTCTGTCCTTAACTTTTGAATTTGTAAGTCAAATTTAAGGACTTATTGTCCTTAACTTTTGAACTTGTAACTGTAAATTAAGCACTGCTTATCCTTAACTTTTGAACGTTAATTGTAAGTTAAGGATTGTCTGTCCTTAACTTTTGAACTTGGAAATCAAAATTAAGGACCTATTGTCCTTAAGTTTTGAACTTGTAACTGATGTATGTCCTTAACTTTTGAACTTGGAAATCAAAGTTAAAAGATGTAAATTTGGGAGAGTCTGCGACATTATTCTTTGGCTATGAATTGCAATCATTATTTAGTTTCTTTTATTTTGTGATTTCCAACTAAACCATGCAAGGAGAGCAGAAGGTCTACACCTTACTTACAAAGTTGTGTTACTAACTTTTGAACCATGATTATTGAAAAGTTCTATTAAAGAGCTTTTGTCTTTTAATGAAATGCTTACAAGCGATGTGCACTAGAATGACTTTGTAGATAGGATCCACCACCTCAACATAATGCAACAGTTATGGAGAAGGCTCTCTCGAGAGAGAGAGAAGCAAGGGCTTGGGAAGAACAGCAGGGAATAAAGGGTAAACATGTCTTTCATATTAATTTTAATAGGGCAGTGGCTATTTCTGCTCAACATTAGAATTGCTAGATAAAAAATAAATATCACCCCCATACCGCAGAAGTGGTCAAACCATTTAGGGCCCAGGGCGCAGAAGTGACCCAATAACCGCAGACGCAGTTCCACATATGCAGGCCTCAGATAGCAGAAGCGGTCCAACCCTCCTCTTTCCTAGTTCTGCAAATGCGGCTCCAATTTTGCTGGTGCAGGACCGCATATGCGGTTCCCTAACCGCAGAAACGGAAATCGCTAGGATGTGGCCTTCATTTAATTCGAACTCAACACCATTTTATCATTTCACACTACACACTTAGGCCATTTGGGGGCTTCCAAAGAGAGGATTTCAATATAGCACCTCAAGGTAAGTTACTCCCCATTCATTATTAGTTTAAATACATGTATATTACGTAGATTAAACACTAAAACTTTAATACAATCAAAGGGTTAGAGCTAGACCTAGGGTTTTAATAAAATTAAGATTTAAGCATGAAATTTGTTATGAAATGGACTAGAAATCATATATTATTGATCCTTAGGTTGTAGAGAACAAATTCCTTCGAAAAATATCAAAATTCGGGTGGGCCCGGGGTTGGAATTTAAGAAACTTATGAAAAAGGTTGGGAAATTACTTAAATAGTTAGAATTCGACCTTGTAGGCCTTTATTGACTAGTTCTTACTTAACTAGTTTGTGATCGTTTGGCTCCGAATTAAGAGCTTGGGCTTGTTCTTGATATTGGAAGTGCGCTTTGGAGTGAGGTGAGTCTCCTTTCTAACCTTGTAAGATGAAATTGTCCCCATAAGTGAAATAATTAATTATGTGCTCCTATTTGCTGGGGCTACATATGCCCAAGGTGACGAGAGTCCGTGCGTAGCTACTATTATGCTATTGTCCGCATAGTCTAGGACCCAAAAGTATACTATACTTGGATTATTTATGAACCTATTGATAGCTTGAACTGCTTAAACCACATCGAATTAATAAACGAATTTCTAAAAGAGTTTAAACTTCATTTTCCTAAATTATTAAAGAGAATTGGATTTTCTTTGAATAATTTATCCATGTTGACTTTTTAATTGGTTGTCTGTCTATGTGTGTTTATTTTGGAACGGGCCGAATGCCTCGACATATTCGTGTTGTCGACCCTCGACAAGTGCACAATTTATTTCTGTTGGATCGGGTCGTCGCCTCGATATGATATGCACATGCTTGTATTGGTGCCTTGAACTTATTTAAGTTATTATTGCCTCTTCATGGCTTGAAAATATTTGGATAGTTACGAAAAAGAATTTCAGAAATTCCCTATAAAAGAATTAATTGTTTACTTGTTTTCTTCTATTTGGACTAAAACCATGTTTATAGAAATCCATAATTTAATGTATTACTGACCTCATTATTAGACCACTAGTATATGTCGAAGTCGACTACCTTGTCTCTACTTCTTCGAGATTAGATGGGATACTCATTGAGTACACGTTATTTATGTACTCATACTACACTTCTGTGCATTTTTGTTGCACATGTATATATAACCCTAGCGGCCTACTGGGCGTAGCAGCACGGATAATTCTAGGACTAGGCGAGCTGTATTTCCTCGAGGTGACCGCAACTAATATAGTCTCTCTTAGGGCTTTATTGATTTTTTTCTGTCCAATTGTATTTCGGACAGCTATTGTACTTTATTTGGTCTTCCTTAGAAATTGCTCATGCACTTGTGACACAGGATTCTTGGAGGATTTTTAGATTATTCAGTATTAAGTCTTTTATCGAATTTATGTTCTTTTCTGTAACTTTCATTATTTACTATTTAATGTGTAAGAAACATAATTTCCGCAAACACTAAAATTTGGGATTTAATTATGCATTCTTGATTGGCTTGTCTGACAGCGATGTCTGGCGCCACCACGACCCTTAATGGATTTTGGGTCGTGCATCTAAAGAAATACGATGGTATCACGAAGAGCGCAACAAAGATGGAGTTCTACGACATCCCGCGGACTCTTAAGCTTGGAAATATTTTGATAAAAAATGTTCTGAATTTGTTGGATACCCTCGCAATGTGCGCCTAGGATTAGCTTCTGATGTGTTTAATCCATATGGCACAATGTGAACTGTTCACAGTACATGGCCAATGATTTTAATGCCATATAATCTTCCACCATGGATGCGCATGAAACAAGAGTTCTTCATTTTGTCCTTATTTATTCCTGGACCCAAAAATAATATTGATGTCTTTTTGCAACCTCTAATAGAAAAGTTAAATGAACTATGGGATGTTGGTGTAGAAAAGTACGATGCCTCTACTAAGGAGATACTTCAAATGTGACCAGCTCTCATGTGGACGATAAATGATTTTCCAGCATATGGTACCCTCTCTAGATGGTGCACTTATCGTAGATTTTCATGTCCTTCTTGCAATATAAACACTCAATCTTGAAGGCTCAAACATGGCAAATTTTTTTTGTTATATGGGGCATCACCGCTTCTTGAAATCAGGACACAACTATTGGAATGATGAAAAATCATTTGATGGGACTAATAAACAAGTTCTGCACCTTGTCAAGTAACTGGTTCAGTGGTGCTGATCATCGGTAAATGAGGTGATGAAAAACACATGAAATTTTTTTTTTTTTTTTTATCTTCCTTATTGGAAATTTAAATCGGTGCTTCATAATCTTGATGTGATGCATATAGAAAAGGATATATGTGATAACATAATTTATATATTATTGGATTTTGGTAAAAAGTCTAAAGACAACTTAGAGGATCGATTGAACTTGATGGAGATGAAAATAAGATCAAGCTTATGGCTTCAGTACCGAGCTAGTGGTAGAGCATATCTTCCTTCTACTTTTTTCACAATGTCTTCCATGAAAAATGAGTTATTTTATAAAGTACTACAAAATACCAAATTTTTATAATATATTTATAAGTAGATAACCAATAAACCAAACCGAAGAGCTCCCAAACTTCAGTAAAAATCAGAAAAACGTGTAAGAAAGAGACAAACGTGGCGTCTAAAGAAATTCTATAGTTCTAAAATGTTTGCTTACATACCAAGTGGTCCCCCCAACCCCTCCCCCCGCGGCAAATCCCCTCTCTTTCCCCTCCAACCCCATTCAGCATCGAGCTAACTCTTCTTCTCTTCCTCGAAGCTTAGAATAAACCAACCCCCCCCCCCTCCAAAAAGAAAAAAAACAACACAATTGACCCATTGATTGATACAATTAAAATACAAACAAGTCATAAATACCTGATTGATCTTGCTAGGTTATGGGTTGCGCATCTTCAGTTGCAGGTATCATTTTTCTGTGTAAAACCCTCGTTTTTTTCAAAAATTAATCTGGGTCTGTTAAATTTTTGCTGGATTTTGGAGTAAAATTGAATTTAATATGGTTCATTGACTAGTTCTCCTGAATTTCTTTTACGTGTGCACCCTCGAATTAATTCCTTATTGACTGTTGCGATTATATTTTCCGACCTTGATTTTTTTTCTTTTTCTTTTGTATCTATATTAAGTTGTGGTTGGGAGTAGGGTGGAGTGGGAGAAGGGACGGAGCTAGAGCGTCTGCTACGGGTTCGGCTGAACCACGTAATAGCATTGGTTCAAACCTTGTATTCTGTCTTACAAAATCATTGATATATGTAAAAATTATTAATTTAGAACCCAGTAACTTATGCTAGCTATTGTTTATTTGATGAAAAGGGGATTTTCATTAAAAAAACTCCCAGGGAATGCAAAAAGTGGGTAGTTCTGATGGTAAGCAACCCCCACTTCCAACCGAGAGGTTGTGAGTTCGAGTCTCCCCAAGAGCAAGGTGGGTAGTTCTTGGAGGGAAGGATGCCGGGGGTCTATTTGGAAACAGCCTCGGTAGGGGTAAGGTCTGCGTACACACTACCCTCCCCAGACCCCACTAAGTGGGATTATACTGGGTTGTTATTATTATTATTGTTGTTGGAATGCAAAAAGTATAAAAGAGCGAGCTTCAATACAAATGTACTGCTCTACAAGTTCTAAGGAACTGACATAATCTAAAGCCTCATTAGTATTATTTACATATGGTAAGTTACTCCAGCAAAAAAAATGTTTAGAAAGACACCTAGCTTTAGAGAATAGTTTGGAGTTGAAATTCCATCAAAACATCTGCGCTTCGCTTCCTTTCTGTTCAAATACACCAAAAAGTGCAAGCATGGAATGATTGGATTTCCCAACTCTCCACGTATCCCAACTAGCATAGGCCTCCTTTAAGTTGAAGGGCATCACCCAGAGAACCCCAAGAAATGTGCAAAAATAGGTTCCAAATGTCTTTTGCGATGCTTCAATGAAGAAATATAGCATAGGAGTGTTTTTTCTCTTCCAAATTAGTTTCCAATGCCGATTTTCTAACATAAAGTTTCTCAAGAAAGAGCATGTATTGGCAGATTTGACAGTAAATATATCATTCCTAGCGCCATGCCCATTTAATTTGCACTACTGGTGTGCATTTATATTACAGGCTCCAAAATCTCAAATAGACTGAGGAGGTTGTTTAGTTAATACTTCCTTGTGTTTATGCAGATACGAATTCGGGACGGACTGCTGGCCTTAATCCTGATAATGGTGGAGCAGTTGACCCTAAAAATCTTAAAGTGAAGGTAAAGCTTGAGCCCTTTGTACTATGGCAGAGTATTAGTCCATATGTTCCAACTTATGTCACTCTTTTTGTTTGGGATGACTCTATATGTTGCCCATTCTACCGATGCACGACACTTTTCTGCTATTGTCCCCTCTTTCCTAGGTTCCCTGCAATGATGGTAAATGATAAACATTTCCTGAATTAACTTGAAGAAGACCCACATAGTCCTTTTTTATCTTATATTGTTTGTGGTTCAAATTTCACGGTTGGTAAAAGATCCGTAGGCCTCTAGTGTTTCCCCTTTAATTTGCTTTAATTCTCATTTTGATTTTTAGTTGCGCGTGTGATAGTTATATAATGTTAAAGGCACATTTTAAGTAAAGAAAAAGTATGTTCTTTATAGCAGTTAGGCTTTTCAATGAGGCAGCTCACATAATTCAACATGGTATTAGAGCAAAGAGAAGTTTAGATTCAAGTCTCAAATGCCACGTTTCATTCGAAGTAAAAAGCGCAATTACTTTTCCATAAAAAAAATCAACCCCGGACTTGAGAGTTGAGAAGGAGTAAGGCCCATGCGCAAGGATGACACGCACAATCGAGAAATGGTTCAAATTTTTTCCTTATAAAAAAAGAGTGAGTTTTGGAAATATAATTAAGTAAATAAAGGTTATTTCTCTCTACCAGCTTAAGCTCTAGATGGGATGGTTCACAAAATTCAACAATATCGATTTATACTAGATCTCCTGCATTAATGACTCGAGCTGATACGATTAGGAAGGTGTTGCATTTATGTTTCCTGAATTGCAGAAATTTCTTCAATTCACTTTTTAGCACATGCATGGCCTGCAGCTTGTTATGGTCTCTTCACACATTCAAATGTGTGCTAATAGTCTTGGACGCTATGTAATCATTCTCATTGTCAAAATATGATCTAATATGTACCTTGCCCCTATTTCTGATGCTGATATTGCTTTATTGTCCGAACATCATTTGCAGCTGGTACTCCTGGGCGATTCTGGTGTTGGTAAAAGCTGTATTGTTTTGCGCTTTGTCCGTGGTCAATTTGATCCAACATCTAAGGTAAGAATATATAGAACAAGTGTGTTCTTATATTATCTGACATCTGTCTATTGTATTTGGTTCCCACCTCCCACCTTTTTCCTTACTTTCTGGTGTGTGTTAGGTTGGCTATGTCGGTGTATGTGTCTCTTGTTTTTCAAAAGAGCATTTATAATTCTTGCTTTGTGATTTTAGGTGACTGTAGGAGCTTCTTTTCTGTCTCAAACAATAGCGTTGCAGGACTCAACTACAGTTAAATTTGAAATATGGGATACGGCGGGTCAGGAGAGGTATTGGATTTATCGCTTTCTGGTCTTGACTCTGAATAATTTTTGTTTTGATAACTGGGAAATCACCATGAGCTAGCTAGCCCAACCCTTGACACTAAAAATGATAAATCCTGATGATTTAACAAAAGATACTGTAAACTAGACCTTCAAGTTCTGTTATCTGCCTTACTTTCAGGTACGCAGCACTTGCACCCCTGTACTACCGAGGTGCTGCAGTTGCAGTTGTTGTGTATGATATTACTAGTCCTGAATCTTTTGCCAAAGCACAATACTGGGTCAAGGTATTTCACTTAAAGAATGGAAGAGTGTCTTCTTTCCCTTTTCTTTGTATTTATATTTGCATGAGATAATAGCGATCATACAGCTATAGGAGTCTACCATTTTGATTTCTTCTTGCAATAATCCTTTTTTTATTTTCTCAATTTCTTTCCTTTTTTCCTTTTGTGGAAGTAATTTGCTAGCCTGTTTGTGTAAGTGACCATTTCATTTCTCTTTTGATAAGGTAAACAGTGTTAGCTATGTTATGGGAATCCCTGCATACAACAAGTAATTCCAAAAGTAGAGAAACCTAGACCATAATATGGGTCTTTACATAAGTTACCGAATTATCTATACAAACAAGAAACTCATGGATACACCAAAAAGAAATTAGAGACACGAAGCTACTCTTCACATGTACATTACCATTTTCTAATTCTCTATTTATCCACTTTTTTCTTCTTCTTTATCCTTTCTTCTTGAGGGATTGGGGGGACACAGGATCTTTGTTCTGCTGGGCTGCATTTATCTATCTGTAAATGAGTGCATGTTCCTGCTTCCTTTTTAATACTCATCATAGCAGGAGATTAGGTTTTAATTAAAGGAGATTGCACCTTTTCTTATGACGATACGCCAGGGGATTTGCTCTATTCAATTGGAGCCAAATTCGCAGGAATCCAATCCTCTGATATGGTCACTCAGTCACTCCCTCATCATTTAGTTAAGCAAAAAGTATATCAGATACACCAGTTCGAATGTGTGAAACCATGATGAATGACGGTGTTAAAAAGGAATGAGGTAAACCTCAATCACATGAAAGGACACTCTCGAAAGACGTACAGTTTTTTGAATCCATGCAGACTTGGTGAAAGATGAGGCACAATGGAAGAAATCTATATAAGCGATGTTAGCACATATGCTTTAGGCCCTATGCTTTCTAGGAGTCTTTTAGCCCTATCATAGATTTTTATGCTAGTTAAGTATAGATAACTTTTGATACTTTTTGTTTTGTATAGTGTTGACCTGAGATGAATTTTAATGGAGAAACTTGGTAAGTGAGAATTCATATGCCGGACCCCAACCTTTTGGGACTGAGGCGTAGTAGTAAAGTAGTGTTTTTTCAGAAAGAGTCATAGTAGTAGTTGCTGTAAAATTTTTTTATCTATGTTACATGCTCACAGGTTTCTGATATCCAAAAAAACACTAGCCAACCAAAAGCTCGTTGATATGAAATTATGAAATGAAAATTGCTTCTTCTAGTATTTTAGTTAGAATGGATTAACTTTTACAGCTGTTTGATTTTGGTATATGCATGCAATTTGTCCAATTCTGATGAAAATGATATTTTACTAGAAAAAATGAGGTCCAAAGGAGGTGGGAGTAGCCAAATGCCTAGATTATGTTGTCTCTTTTCATTTTGGAATTTAGTGTTAACACATTGCCTTAAATGAAAATGTTACTTCCCTTGGACTGCTCCAAAATCACATTCTGTCCAATAAAAGGTCTTTGTCTTGTGCGAGGAAATGAGATCTTGCAACTAGGTGGGTGCAAAACTTGGGAAGGGGCAACCAATGTGGGTTGACAGCCAAAGATGACCTTAAAGAGATATTCACGTGTGAAACTGAACTTAATGCAGACTCTTTTCTATTCATAAACCTACTTTTAAGGCCTGGGATCAAAAAGTAAAAAGAGGGAACAACATTCTCAATCTTACTTTTTTCTCTTCTTTAAGTAGGAGTAAACCTGTGGTTTAGGACCATAAACATACCTCTACCTTGAGTTCATGTACAATGTTGATTATTCTGAGTGTTAAGTGTCCTTGATATGAACCGAGAATCAGGGTAGGAGGTCACAAACTAGCTTACTGTAATTTATTGATAAACATCTCTAGAAGATTCTTTTAAGGTTTATGTAGGGAAAAGATGTTAAGTTTACCTGCTGGTAGCATGAGCTTATATGTTTTCAAGCTCATTCTTGCCCCTAGTGATTCCTGATAGAAGAATTTATTTGTTTGTAAATACAGCATTCTTTGTTTGAATAGAACAATATTTGGCAAAAGATGGAAAAGATAAAAGATAGATAAATGATACTTCTGGTCATAACTCAAGATTTAGGTATTCTGCATGAGATCCATATCTGAGAGATGTCAATCAGCACAAAGGATAAAGTCAAGTTTGCCGATTCATGATTATTGGTGTCCAATGCATTTAGTCTTTCTTCTTTCTCTAAGTGAGTCATTCTGTTGGACCAACAACAACAACAACGAGACCCCAATCCCGAGCAAGTGGGTTCAGCTTTATGAATCTTCACATTTCCTGTGACACATCATCCCGTTGGACAAGCTTGTGCTAAATGATATGCGTTCTTCTGAAATTTAGTTGTGTAAAATGTTCTATTTAGTAGCTGCTAATTGGTTGGCATTCATAGGAATTACAAAAACATGGAAGCCCTGATATTGTCATGGCTCTAGTTGGCAACAAAGCTGATCTCCACGAAAAAAGAGAAGTAACAACTCAAGTGAGTATTTTAGTCTTTACCAGCGCTGTTAGTCATGAAAATTACTTCTGGCTTACTGATCTATTTGTGGTATTTACTTTTAAAGGATGGAATTGACTGTGCTGAAAAGAATGGTATGTTTTTTATAGAAACATCTGCTAAGACAGCTGATAATATCAACCAGCTGTTTGAGGTATGTTCCTAATGTCATTTCATCTTTCAAATTTTAAACTCTCACCTTTGTAAGGTGTACATATGTAATTGGACCTTTATAGGTGAATGCAACGAATTACAATGCGATTAACCTATATTTTGTCGTATGAGCAATACACTGTTGTTGTTCGGATAAACTTAATCCAGTTGTTGGGTAACTGTTGTTTGTTCATATTATTGATCTTCTTCGGGCTTCCTTCTCTTGCTTTTCCATTCCTCCTTTTTAAGGTTGGAGTTGGGGGTTGAGCAAGAGTAGAGGAGGAATGGAACACTGTCTTACCTTTTCAGTCTGATCAAGAGAGTTCTCTGAGGATCTTGCTTTCTCTGAAATTAGTTTATCCAAAACGAAAAGGTTCCTTTTTACGTGTGCGCACATTTATATTCTCTTGAACCAGAGAAATCTCAGTTTTTCTGGTTGTGTCCAGTTCCATGCTTGGATTGTGCTCTCCTACCCCCACTCTAATTATCTCTTTGCTGAGTATTAATGCATTTGAACAGAAATACAACAAGAAGTAAGCCTTCTTCGTAAAAAACAACACGAAGTAAAGCCTTAATAGCAAGTTGAGGTCGGTTATATGAATCTACCCCAACCATGATACCCATTTAGCAAATACCAGATCAGTATAATACAAAATAAAAATAAGTACAAGACATTCTCTATATCTCCTACCGGCATATAAAATACAAGACTAAAAGAGACTAGAAAATGTAGGAAAAGTAAGCATACTGCTAGTTGCATATATAGATCCTTATCTTCCATTAGGCCTTATTTTTTGTTTGGTTTGCATTTGAACACAAATGTTGGGTAATATTCGCTCATTGATAGCTTTACTTGCAGGAAATTGCCAAGAGATTACCACGCCCGTCTGCTGCTTGACCATCAAGAATATTGATTAACATTAGCAGCCGTGGCAATGCTAATTGCTTACGACTGCCTGTAATACTATGTATATGAAGTCTCTTCTTCTTTTTCTGCTCTCTTGTTCCAATTTATGATCTTGTAACTCGGATCCTCTTCCACGAGGTATCCTGCTACATAATTGTGCGATTTGAGGAGACAAAATCTCGTTTCAACTTGTGAAAGTTTCAAATGTTTGAATGATTCAGTAACATATGAAATCTGGTTATTAAATGATAAAAGGATAAGTTCCTGAAAGTGCATTTTCATTACTTGAATTACTTGCAGGTTCAAGTAATGAAAATGCATTTTCATTACTTGGGAATAAGGAATTTTTAGGTAATTGTATATAAATACTTCATTTGGATCTGCATTTCTTTTGCAAGAAGAAGAAACATTTTAACTTGTAGGTTCAAAATTAAAAATCCAAAATATCTAAGTTGATTAATTCGATCAAACTTGAAAAATCTAATCTGATCCGAGTTTATTTCGGTCGGATTAGGATAATTATTTTTCAATCCAAAAATCAAAAATTCAAACTAAAATTCTCATATCCAATCAATTCAAACTGGTAATGCTAGAATGCCCGCCACCAGAAGCAAATAGTTGAGTAGTATCACAGTATCACTTTCTGGTCATTAGAGTAAAATTGATGATACATGAATTAGAATTTTGATACTACAATTATCTAGCGGAATAACTACGAATCAAGAATTGTAACTCTGAAAATATGGAAAATATCAAAACACAGAGATCAGATAATCTTGACTAAGTTTCCAGAAACTAACTAATTCAAAACCCCTAAAAACCAAAAACATAAACCAAACCCTAATCAGTAGATTCGTCCCATTCCACACCTTCATGTGCCCAGTCATGTTCCTTCCTAAGCTCTTCCTCTTCCTCTGGAGTGTAATCATTAGTGATATTGAAAATCTTCCTCACAGCTTTATACGACTTGTTCTTAATCCTATCAGCAATCGCTTGACACAACAGATCCATCAAACCCTTAATATGAAGGTAATTAGCAGCCAATACAAGTTCAAACAGGTCTTGATAGGCAGCATTCACGAATTCCTTGTCGAATTTTTCAATTTCTTCTTTGTTCGACTCCGTCTTCTCATCGGCGTGAATCTTCAGGTACTCTATAATTTTGGTTAGGTTTTTGGTATCGACGTTTGGGAGCGGAACAAGAGTGTAATCATCCTCCACCATGTTTTTAATGGCTATGGATAGAACGGCGGCGTTTTTTTCTAACTGAAATTCGTCGCCGTCGGATGATCTTAAGATCAGCATCTTCTTCTCAGCAGATGTTGCTGTTGATGCTGATGCAGATGCTGATGAGGAGGAGGCCATTGATTGATTGAAGATTTTAGGAGAAACTGAAAGGAATTACAAAACCCTAAGTAAAACTGAAAGAGCAGAGTATTTTTGGAGACTGGAGAGGGAAAACGGAGGTGTATTTATAAGGCTTGGTTTTCTTTTTATTTTATTGGATTGTGAAAAGATTCTAGAAACTTCTGAAGTTATAAGGAAAAGAAACTTAAAGAATGATTGAATATTAATTCTTTAATGCGCTTCCAGTATTTTTGGGTGCTCCACCCTCTTAATAGGAGTGTGATAATTTTTTTTTTAATTTTCTTTTTCAGAATTTTGATTGTGATACTGGCTACGTAAAGGATTACGAGATGAAGTTTATTCCGAAATAATTATTTATTCTAGTACAAATGGGTATATATATGTAATTTTATGCCCAAATCCCCTTCTCCTTCTTCATTTTCTCATTGTCTGGAAACACAATTCCGTGAGGACTGAGGAATGATATGGTCATACCATTTATCATAAAAGGCACCAATTTTATCCAACCAAAAAACAGCAATACGAAAATTAAATATGTTGTAATATAGGTAAAACGTAAAAACCGTAAAGAAAATGGAGAAACTGATCATCATCGATCAGAGATTCAAATGTTAAAAAGAAAAGTTTTCGAAACGAAATAACATAACAACAAAGCCTTTATTTTGTGATAAAAACATATCACAAAATCGGATGCATTAGATGATCACAATATAGTTAATTAGATGTAACTATATCTTCTTGGTGTCCTTAGCTGAAGTTAATTAGACAAACACTTCAGCTCTTAATTAGACACAACATAGAAAGTTTTTCAGTTACAACACAAAAACTCCAGCTCTAGACCTGAAGTTTTCTAGTTACAACATAGAAACTTCAGCTCTAGAGCTGAAGCAAACTTCAGCTCTAGAGCTGAAGTTTTTATTTTATAACTGGCTAGAGCTGAAGTTCGCGAGTTACAAAATAAAAGCTTCAGCTATAGAGTTGAACTTAAGGTCCGGCTACTAAAATGCTTAAGTTTTGTGTGATTGCCTTTCCTACTTCAGCCACGTGTACTGAAATTACACGAAAAAGCGAGTACGCTTGTAATTTTTTTTTGCAAAGCGGGCACAAGTTAAAATATTGTACAAAAAGCAGGTATAGATGCAAATGCCCCGTTTGGATTGATTTAAAAAAAGTAGTTTTTCAGCAGAAGTAGCTTTTAAGCCAAAAAACAGTAAGTTGGAATTGGCCAGCTTATTGCTTTTGGCTTGTTTTAAGCAATTTTAAACTTATTTTAAGCATTTTTTACTTTGCCAAATACTAAAAAAAAATTAAAAAGAGCTTAAAAGTCAATCCAAACGTCCTCTAAAATGAACACATAGAATATTCGTTTCTGACATTAGTTGGAGTAGCAATTTTTTTTATTTTTTTCAATGATAGGAAATATGTATCAACGATGGTATATGAGAGGAAACCATTTCATGGCCAAAGCCTTTTCTCTACGTCCTCTAAAAATTGGACAAAATACAAAATTGGCCGAGCGGCTAATACTAATTGCATCGCTCGAAGTGTACAATATATACATACATACGCGCGTCCACACACACACACACACACACACACACACACACATATATATATATACATATATATATATATATATATATATATATATATATATATATATATATATATATATATATATATATATATATATATATATATGTATATATGTCACGACCCTAGTTCACCAGGTCCGGACACACAGCAGAAGGCGCGGGCTATAGCACACGAAAATTAGGGAATCACGAGGATTTTCAGTTTTATGGCCGTAAAATTCCAAAAGATATAATTTTGTCATGGCGGGGCGGTGACTACGGTTTCTTAGGTTGCATTTGACATCCAGAAAATTTTTTAGGCGATCTAGATCCGGGGGGCTCGGGCCCATGGCAGAAGGTGTGGGCTATAGCACACGAGAATATGGGAATCGGGCGGAATTCTTGTTTTATGACCGTAAAACACCAAAAAATATAATTTGGTCATGGCGGGATGGTGACTATAGTTCCTTAGGCTGTATTTGACATCCCGAAAAATTTTTAGGCGATCCATGTCGGGGGTCTGGGACCACGGCGAAAGGCGTGGGCTATAGTACACAAAAATTAGGGACTCACGCGAATTTTCAATTTTATAGCCGTAAAATTCCAAAAGATATAATTTGGTCATGACGGGGCAGTGGATATGGTTTCTCAGGTCGTGTTTGACGACCAGAAATTTTTTTATGCGATCTGGGTTCGGGGGCTCGGGCGCATGGCCCAAGGCGTGGGCTATAGCACACGAAAATATGGGAATCGAGCGGAATTTAGTTTTATGACCGTAAAACACCAAAAATATAATTTGGTCATGGCGGGGTAGTGACTATGATTCCTTAGGCTGTATTTGACATCCCGAAAAAAATTTAGGCGATCCAGATCCGATCCCACGGCGGAAGGCGTGGGCTATTGCACACGAAAATTAGGGACACTCACGGATTTTCAGTTTTATGGCCGTAAAATTCCAAAAGATATAATTTGGTCATGACGGGGTGGTCACTATGGTTTCTTAGTTTGTATTTGAGGTCCAGGAAAATTTTTAGGCGATTCGGGCCCGGGGGCTCGGGCCCATGGCGGAAGGCGTGGTATAGCACATGAGAATATGGGAATCGGGCGGAATTCTAGTTTTAAGGCCTTAAGATACCAAAAAATATAATTTGGTCATGGCGGGGTGGTGACTATGGTTCCTTAGGCTGTATTTAACATCCCGAAAAAATTTTAGGCGATCCGGATCCAGAATTCCGGGTCCACGACAGAATGGGTGGGCTATAGCATATGAAAAATAGGGACTCGCGCGAATTTTTAGTTTTATGGTCGTCAATTTCAAAAGATATAATTTGGTCATGGCAGGGTAGTGATTATGGTTTATTAGGTCGTGTTTGACGTCCAGGAAAAATGTTAGGAGATCCGGGTTCGGGAGCTCGGGCCCACGATGGAAGGCGTGGGCTATAGCACACGAAAATATGGGAATCGGGCGAAATTCTAGTTTTATGACCGTAAATTTCAAAATATATAATTTGGTCATGGCAGGGCGGTGACTATGGTTTCTTAGGTCGTATTTGACGTCCGCGAAAATTAGGGACTCACACGAATTTTTAGTTTTATGGCCGTAAAATTCCAAAAGATATAATGTGGTCATGGCGGGGCGGTGATTCTGGTATCTTAGGTCGTATTTGAAGTCTAATAAAAATTTGAGGCAATTCGGGTTTGGGGGCAAAGGGCCCACGGCGGAAGGCGTGGGCTATAGCACATGAAAATTAGGGACTCGCGCGGATTTTCAATTTTATGGCCGTAAAATTCCAAAAGATATAATTTGATCATGGCGGGGTGGTGACTATAGCTTCTTAGGTCGTATTTGACGTTCAGGAAAATTTTTATGCAATCTGGGTCCGGGGGCTCGGGCCCAAGGCGGAAGATGTGGGCTATATCACATGAAAATATGAGAATCATGCCGAATTCTTGTTTTATGGTCGTAAAACGCCAAAAAATATCATCTGGTCATGGAGATACAGTGTCTATGGTTCCTTCAACTATATTTGACATCCCGGAAAACTTTTAGGCAATCCGGGCCTGGGCCCACTGCGGAAGGCATGGGCTATAACACACGAAAATTAGGGACTCGCACGGATTTTCAGTTTTATGACCATAAAATTCCAAAAGATATAATTTGGTCATTGTAGGGCGGTGTCTATGGTTTCTTAGGTCATATTTGACATACAGGAAAAATTTTAGGCGATCCGGGTCCGGAGGCTTGTGCCCACGGCGGAAGGCGTGTGCTATAGCACATGAAAATTAGGGACTCGCACGGATTTTTAGTTTTATGAACGTAAAATTCCAAACGATATAGTTTGGTCGTGGCAGGGCGGTGACTATGATTTCTTAGGTCGTATTTGACGTCCAAGAAATTTTTACGCGATTCGAGTCCGGAGGCTCGTCCCCACGGTGGAAGGCGTGGGCTATAGCACACGAAATTAGGGACTCATGCGGATTTTTAGTTTTATTGCCGTAAAATTCCAAAAGATATAATTTGGTCATGGAGGGGCGGTGACTATGGTTTCTTAGGTCGTATTTGATGTCCAGAAAAAATTTGAGGCAATCCGGGTCCGGGGGCTCGGGCCCAAGGCGGAAGGCGTGGGCTATAAAACACGAAAACATGGGAGTCGGTCGAAATTCTAGTTTTATTTTCGTAAAATGACAAATAATGTAATTTTGTCATAGAAAGGCGGTCACTATGGTTCCTTAGGCTGTATTTAACATCCCAAAATTTTTTTAAGCGATACGGGTCCCGGGGTTCGGGCCCACGGCAGAAGGCGTGGGCTATGGCACACGAAAATTAGGGACTCGCGCGGATTTTCACATTTATGGTCGTAAAATTCCAAAAGATATAATTTGGTTATGGAGGGGCAGTGATTATGGTTTCTTAGGTCGTATTTGACATCCAGGAAAACTTTTCGGCGATCCGGGCCAGGGGCTCGGGCCCAAGACGGAAGGCATGAGCTATATCATACAAAAATATAGAAATCGGGCGGAATTCTAGTTTTATGTTCGTAAAACGCCAAAATATTTAATTTGGGCATGGAAGGGCGGTGACTATGGTTTCTTAGGTCGTATTTGACGTCCCGGAAAAATTTTAGGCGATCCGGGTTTGGAGGCTCGGGCCCAAGGCGGAAGGCGTGGGCTAGCACATGAAAATATGGGAATCAGGTAGAATTCTTGTTTTAGGGTCGTAAACGCCAAAAAATATAATTTAATCATGGAAGGGTGGTGACTATGGTACCTTAGGTTGTATTTGACATCTCAAAAAAAATTTAGGCAATCCAGGTCCAGGGGTCCGGGCCCACAGCAGAAGGAGTGGGCTATAGCACACGAAAATTAAGGACTCGCACACATTTTCAGTTTTATGGCCGTAAAATTGCAAAAGATATAATTTGGTCATGGAGGGACGGTGATTATGGTTTCTTAGGTCATATTTGACTTCCAGGAAAAATTTTAGGCGATCCGGGTCCGGAGGCTCGGGCCCAAGGCGGAAGGCGTGGGCTCATAACACATGAAAATATGGGATTCGGTCAGAATTCTTGTTTATGGTCGTAAAACGCCAAAAAATGTAATTTGGTAATGGTGGGGCGGTGACTATGGTTCCTTCGACTGTATTTGACATCCCGGAAATCCGGGCAACATGACTCAAGATTCGACCTGTTATAAAATCGTTTTCAACCATTTCCCCGATTTTGATAGCCTCAACAAATGGCTTACCCACAGTAGACATAATTCCGCCTGATTCCCATATTTTTGTGTGCTATAGCCCACGCCTTGCGCATTGGGCCCGAGTCCCTAGACTCGGATCTCCTAAAATTTGACCTGGACGTCAAATACGACCTAAGAAATCATAGTCACCACCCTGCCATGACCAAATTATATCTTTTGGAATCTTACGGCCATAAAACTGAAAATCTGCGCGAGTCCCTAATTTTCGTGTGCTATAGCCCACGCCTTTCGCCGTGGGCCCGGACCCCCGTACTTGGATCGCCTAAAATTTTTACGCGATGTCAAATACAGCCTAAGGAACCATAGTCACCGCCTCACCATGACCAAATTATATTTTGGCGTTTTACATCCATAAACTAGAATTCCGCCCGATTCTCATATTTTCGCGTGCCATAGACCATGCCTTCCGCCTTGGACCCGAGCCCCCTAACCCGGTCGCCTAAAAATTTTCCTTGACGACAAATACTACCTATAAAACCATAGTCACCGCCCCTCCATGACCAAATTATATCTTTGGAATATTACCGCCATAAAACTGAAAATTCACGCGAGTCTCTAATTTTAGTGTGCTATTGCCCACGCCCGTATCCCTGGACCCGGATCGCCCAAAAATTTTCGGGGATGTCATATACAGCCTAAGGAACCATAGTCACCGCCCCTCCATGACCAAATTACATTTTTGGCATTTTACGGTCATAAAACTAGAATTCCACCTGATTCCCATATTTTCGTGTGCTATAGCCCACGCTTTCTGCCTTGGGCCCGAGCCCCCGGACCCGGATCTCCTAAAATTTTTATTGGAGGTCAAATACGATCTAAGAAACCATAGTCACCGCCCCTCCATGATAAAATTATATTTTTTAGAATTTTACAGCCATAAAACTGAAAATTCGCGCGAGTCCCTAATTTTCGTGTGCTATAGCCCACGCCTTCCGTCGTGGGCCCAGACCCCTGAACCCGGATCGCCTTAAAATTTTTCCGAGATGTCAAATATAGCCTAAGTAACCATAGTCACCGTAAATCCATGACCAAATTACCTTTTTGGCATTTTACGGTCATAAAACTAGAATTCCGCTCGATTCCCCTATTTTCGTGTGCTATAGCCCACGCCTTCCGCCCGGTCCCCCAGACCCGGATCTCCTCAAAAAGGTTTTTGGACATAAAATACGACCTAAGAAACCATAGTAACCACCCGACCATGACCAAATTATATATTTTTGAATTTTACGGCCATGAAACTCAAAAATCCGCGCGAGTCCCTAATTTTCGTATGCTATAGCTCACACCTTCCGTCGTGGGCCTGAACCCGGATCGCCTAAATTTTTTGGGATGTTAAATATAGCCTAAGGAACCATAGCCACCGACCCTACATGACCAAATTATATTTTTTGGCATTTTACAGGCCATAAAACTAGAATTCTGCCCGATTCCCATATTTTCGTGTGCTATAGCCCACGCCTTCCGCTTTGGGCCCGAGTCCCCGGACCCAGATCGCCTAAAATTTTTCCTGGACGTCAAATACGACCTAAGAAACCATAATCACCACCCAGCCATGACCAAATTATATCTTTTGTAATTTCACGACCATAAAACTGAAAATCCGCGCGAGTCCCTAATTTTTGTATGATATAGCCCACGTCTTTCGTTAAGGGCCCAGATCCTCGGACCCAGATCGCCCAAAATTTTTTTAGAATGTCAAATATAGCCTGAGGAACCATAGTCACCGCCCCTCCATGACCAAATTACCTGTTTGGTATTTTACGACTATAAAATTAGAATTCTGCCCGATTCTCATATTTTTGTGTGCTATAGCCCACGCCTTCTGCCCGAGCCCCCGGACCCTGGTCTCTTAAAATTTTTCCTGGACGTCAAATACGACCTAAGAAACCATAGTCACCATCCCGCCAAGACCAAATTATATCTTTTGGAATTTTACGGCCATAAAACTGAAAAATCCGTGCGGGTCCCTAATTTTCTTGTGCTATAGCCCACGCCTTCCGCCGTGCCGGACCCGGATCGCCTAAATTTTTTTCAGGATGTTAAATACAACATAAGGAACCATAGTCACCGTACCTCCATGACCAAATTACATTTTTTGGCATTTTACGGCCGTAAAACTAGAAATCCGCCCAATTCCCATATTTTCGTGTGCTTAGCCCACGCCTTCTGCCTTGGGCCCGAGTCCCCGGACCCGGATAGCCTAAAATTTTTACTGGACGTCAAATACGACCTACGGAACCATAGTCACAACCCATCCATGACCAAATTGTATTTTTTTGAATTTTACGGCCTTAAAACTGAAAATCCGCGCGAGTCCCTAATTTTCGTGTGTTATAGCCCACGCCTTTCTTTTTGGGCCCGGATCCTCGGACCCGGATCGCCTAAAAAAATTTCGGAATGTCAAATACAGCCTAAGGAACCATAGTCACCACCCCTCTATGACCAAATTATTTTTTTGGCATTTTACGGCCATAAAACTAGAATTCCACCTGATTCCCATATTTTCGTGTGCTATTGCCCACGCCTTCCCCCCGAGCCTCCAGACCTGGATCTCCTAAAAAAATTTTTGGACGTCAAATACGACCTAAGAAACCATAGTCAGCTCCCCGCCAAGACCAAATTATATCTTTTGGAATTTTGCGGCCATAAAACTAAAAATCCACGCGATTCCTTTATTTTCGTATGTTATAGCCCATGCCTTCCGCCGTGGGCCCATACCCGTATCGCCTAAAAAAATTTCAGGATGTAAAATACAGCCTAAGGAAACATAGTCACGGACCCTCCATGACCAAATTACATTTTTGACATTTTACGGCCATAAAACTAGAATTCCGCCCAATTCCCATGTTTTCGTGTGCTATAGCCCACGCCTTCCGCCTTGGGCCCGAGTCCTCTTACCCGGATCTCCTAAAAATTTTTTCTGGATGTTAAATACGTCCTAACAAACCATAGTAACCGCCACGCCATGACCAAATTATATTTTTTAGAATTTTACAGCTATAAAATTGAAAATTCGCGCGAGTCTCTAATTTTCGTGTGTTGTAGCCCACCCTTCCGCCGTGGGCCCGGATCCGGATCGCCTAAAATTTTTCGGGTTGTTAAATGCATCCTGAGAAACCATAGTCACTGCACCTACATGACCAAATTACATTTTTTGGCATTTTACAGCCATAAAACTAGAATTCCAACTGATTCCCATATTTTCGTGTGCTATGGCCCACGCCTACCGCTCGAGCCCCCGGACTCGGATCTCCTAAAAATTTTCGTGGATGTCATATACAACCTAAGAAACCATATTCACCACCCTTCCATGACCAAATTATATATTTTAGAATTTTACAGCAATAAAACTAAAAATCCGCGCGAGTCCCTAATTTTCGCGTGCTATAGCCCACGCCTTTCGCCGTGGGCTCGGACCCCCGAACCCGGATCGCCTAAAATTTTTCTGCGATGTAAAATACAGCCTAAGGAACCATAGTCACCACCTCACCATAACCGAATTACATTTTTTGGCGTTTTACAGCCACAAAACTAGAATTCCGTTTGATTCCCATATTTTTGTTTGCCATAGACAACACCTTCCGCCTTGGGCCCGACCCCCGGATCCGGTTCGCCTAAAATTTTTCCCGAACGTCAAATATGACCTAAGAAACCATAGTCACCGCCTGAGCATGACCAAATTATATCTTTTGGAAGTTTACGGTCATAAAAATAAAATCCGTGTGAGTCCCTAATTTTCGTGTGCCATAGACCACGATCGCCTAAAATATTTTTGGGATGCCAAATACAGCCAACGGAACTATAGTCACCATCCCTCCATGACCGAATTACATTTTTGGCATTTTACGGCCATAAAACTAGAATTTCGCCTGATTGCCATATTTTCGTGTGCTATAGCCCACGCCTTCCGCAATGGGCCACATCCCCCGGACCCGGATCGCCTAAAATTTTTTCCGGATGTCAAATACGACCTAAGAAACCATAGTAACTGTCACACCTCCTTTTTCGTACACCCGCGAAAGGCGTGGTAAAAGGGAGTTTTTTCCAATTAAAGGACAATCGAAACGGGATTCATTTATTAAGAGATTTAGCGTCGCCACTCGGGATATTTATGGTGTCCCAAGTCACCGGTTCGAATCCCAAATCGAGGAAAGGATTGACTTTATACTACGGCCCGCGAACCAGAAATCCGGATAAGGAATTTTGTTAACCCGGGAGAAGGTGTTAGGCATTCCCGGGTTCCGTGGTTCTAGCACGGTCGCTTAATCATCGTATTTGGCCTCTTTATCTGATTTTATAATGTGCTTTAACCTATGTGCAAATTTTAAATTTTAACCGCTTTTGATTATTATTATTATTATAAGAATTATTATTATTATTATTATTTTTACAAAGAATTGCAATGTTGTGAAAATGTATCTCGAAACACGTCGCACCAGTGCACCCGTGGTTGTCAACACATTTCGACTCCGTTGAGATTTGGATTTGAGTCACATAAATGTGCACTCGAGTTTAAGGAGATAAGATTATTAAATACGCGCCTAAAGATACTAACGCGTTTTGTGTTCGGGAAAGGCCGTGAAATCCGCTAAACAGCACATCCCGGAATCTAAACGTTTTTCGTAATAATCGTCTGTTGAGGGCCCCGCAATTTGCGTGTTATTTTGGCGAGGCTCATCTCACTTATTGTTTAAAGGCTCATTACCCTTTTATTGTTTATTGTTTTAAATGAATTACAACGCAGTAGAAACGTATCTCGAACCACGTTGCACCAGTGCACCCGTGACTTTTGACACGTTTCGACTTCGTTGAGATTGAGATTTGGGTCATATAAATGTGCACCCGTATTTGAGAAGGTAGTATTAGAATACGCGATTAAAGCAACTACGCATTTATTATCTTTGGAGAACACCGTAAAATTCGCTATATAGCCGATCCCGAAGTCTAAGTATTTTTATATATATACATTTATGAGGGCCCCGCGATTTGTATAATTTTGTTAGGCGAGGCACACCTCTAATTCTAATTTAAAAGAGAACTACATTCCGCTATATTCATTTAAGAATTAATTCGAGATTATCTAGAACATGTTGCAAGCCACGCTACATGAAATGCACCCGTGGTCCATGACACGCTTTATTTAACCTTGTTCAAAATTGGAGTCGGGTCACGTGAAATACACCCCCGATTCCTTTAATCTAATTCCGTCGTTCGGTTGAAGAATAATGAACCAATTTCCATAATGTGACAACATCGTGCTCAACTATAACCAATTCGAGTAAACATACGAGTAGCTAACTAAGTGAGCAAATTCAAGACTATGGTGAACAATTACATAAACAATGGAAGCATAACTAGTTGGCGAGCATATGAAGGATTAGTCATTTTCATTAGCTAACTTCGACATTGCATGTTCAACAAAATCATATATTTACAAAAATAGTCCGAACCATACGAAACTAAATCAAATACGAAACGATCCAAAATATTAGCGAGAAGAACAATATCGGAAAAGAACATGCACCTTTATTTCTGCATATTTTTTCAACGTACACAACGAGAAAACGAGCCTTTTATGACGATCTCAAACCTCGACCTCTCCGGACAGAACTCGAACCAAACCGGAACCAAGAACAAACGATTCGACGGGCAGAACGAGGTTGACGAAGCAGAAAAACTTTTTCCTCCACTGTGGCCTCCTACTGTGTGTATTATTTTTTTCTCGGTTTTTCTTTTCTGCCGTTTTTCCTCTTCTTTCGTTTCTCTTCTTCTTTCCCGTTTTTTCTTTCTGTTTCCTTTCTTTCTTTGTTTTGAATCCCTCTTTGTTTTTCGAATTCTTCTTTGTTTTTCCAATTCTCTTCTTTGTTTTTCCAATCTTCTTCTTTGTTTTTCTAATCTCCTTCTTTGTTTTCTAATCTCTTGTATTTGTTTGTACCCCCTTTTTTTTTGAAGAATCAACTCATCTCTTTTTTGTTTTTTTCTTTTTTTGTTTTTATTCTCTTTTGCCATTTTCTAATAATTCTCCCATCCCCCCATTATGTATTGTCCCTATAGTGCGTGTATGTGTGGGTATGGGTTGGTTTTGTCCGTGTCCCCCACATGTGTGGTGGACTCGGATTATTATGGGCTAGGTCCGAAAAATTATAAAACCGGGTAGTTTGAACCCGAATATTATTCTTTGTCCGGAACCGAGAATGAGAACATGGTGTTATTAATTAATCTTACGTAAGTAAAATAACTATAATGTTCATAATTAAAATAAAACTATTTTTTATATTTTTCAAGTTTGAAATAACTACAAAATATTAATGAAGCTATTTTTTTTATTATTTTCGTTTTTATAAAAAGATAAAAATATAAAGTACTATTTTTATATTTTTCAAGTTTAAAATGACTACGAAACATTAATAAAACTATATTTTTTGTTATTTTTTATCTTAAGGTAGAAATAAAGTAAAAGAGTCAAAATTAGCTAAAATAGCTATATTAGGCCTAAACTAAATATTTTACGCTAAAAATATAAAAAATCTCGGGGAGGGTCAAAAATCACGCGTTTACAATCGCAATTGTGACTAAAAACACAAAGGGTTTTCAGATAAAGAACGACTAGACAAGTGTTTTTGACCCGACCCTTATTCGGAGGGACTAAACTAAGAGGAAAGGAATGTGACCGAGCCATTGTATCTGAGCTGCCCACATATCCTTGGCTATAAAGGAATCAGGCCGCGTGTAGTTCGAAAGTGAGTGAAGAAGGGGTATACCGAGGTCGAGAGACAGTCGAGGTGTCGTTCCGTCGAGGTTTCGTTCCATCGAGGTTCCGGTCCGTGGTCCTGCTATTACATCAAAAATCCAACATGAAAAAGACTAATTAGGCCTATCAGCTACTAGTTACAAGATTCCTATCTATAAATCTTTCGAAGCTTGATCTTGAGTATTGGTTGGTGCTTCATGCGGACCCTACATTTGAACCTTGATACTTTCTAGTTGTAGGTGCTGCTTTTCGGATCAAGACCAGGTATGCAGTGCTTGTGACCTCGACCATGTCTTGAACACACCACATCTTTCATCAACTTCTGCACTTGGATTAACTCCTTGCTTTTTTTCATTATGACTGACTTCTGTTGAGTATCTCGGACTATTGACTCGCACTCTGGTCGCAAGCTTCTTTTGTTGCTAACTTGCATTGCACTCCGAAGTGATTTCCCTTACTTGTGATCTTCGAGCTATTCCCCTTCGAAGTCTGAATCTATCTTTTCTGATCCTTGTCGCCTTCTTTCTGATTCATGCTGGGGATTTCCGTTACACTCTATCACTTTTCGATTGTTCACTATCCTTATCAAATCTTGGAAACTGAGACGCCTTTCTGATCCTTGTCGCCTTCCTTCTGATTCATGCTGGGGATTTCCGTTACACTATGTCACTTTCGATTGTTCACCATCCTTATCAAATCTTGGAAACTGAGACGGCGTTCTGCTTTTCTGGCGGGCTTCTGACTTTAACAACATCTTTTGAAAATAAACGCCATTCCTCTCTTCAGGCGGGCTCCTGACTTCAATCATCAACTTTTGAAAATAAATCGCCATTCCTCTCTTCGGGCGGGCTCCCGACTTCAACAACATCTTTTGAAAATAAACGCCATTCCTCTCTTCAGGCGGGCTCCTGACTTCAACAACATCTTTTGAAAATAAATTGACATTCCTCTCTTCAGGCGGGCTCCTGACTTCAACAACATCTTTTAAAAATAAATCGCCATTCCTCTGTTCAGGCGGGCTCCTAACTTCGACATCCTAGCAAATTAAAACGCCATTCCTCTCTTCAGGCGGGCTCCTGACTTCAACAACATCCTTTTAAAATAAATCGCCATTCCTCTCTTCAGGCGGGCTCCTGACTTCAACAACATCCTTTGAAAATAAATCTCCACTCCATTCTTCAGGCGGGCTCCTGACTTCAATCATCAACTTTTGAAAATAAATCGCCATTCCTCTCTTCGGGCGGGCTCCCGACTTCAACAACATCTTTTGAAAATAAACGCCATTCCTCTCTTCAGGCGGGCTCCTGACTTCAACAACATCTTTTGAAAATAAATTGCCACTCCATTCTTCAGGCGGGCTCCCTGACTTCAACTATAACTTCAAAACTAAATCGCCACTCCATTCTTCAGGCGGGCTCCCTGACTTCAACAACAAACTTTGAACTTCATCCCATCCCTATCGTCTTCCTTTGCTTCCTGCACCACTTTTTTTCTTCCTGCATCACCTCTTAAACCATCACTTCTCCTAAATTACCTTGTTTCGGAAATGCTTTCCTCCTGGGCCGTGTTGCTTTCCCTCCTGACTGCTGGGGATATCTTTAGAATTGTTTACTTGCCTGCTGAGGATAATGATGCTGGGAAAATTTTCCTTCATTCCCTCCCTTCCTTTGACTCATGCGCTTGAATTTGCGCTGGGAACTCTTGTTGTAATCCTCTGCTTTATGATGGGTTACTGGTTTCAAGACCTGCAATGTAAAGACTGAAGACATGCCTCTTGTTATACAGGTAGGCACCTGTTTTTGTTAGCAACTTTTAAATTTAAAATGCATGTTGGCAATAATTTACAAAATATGTAAAATAAAACAAACGTAAAATATCCTATTCGAGGGCGGATAGTCCCATTGTATCCTATTCGAGGGCGAATACTCCCATTGTATCCTATTCGAGGGCGAATACTCCCATTGTATCCTATTCGAGGGCGAATACTCCCATTGTATCCTATTCGAGGGCGAATACTCCCATTGTATCCTATTCGAGGGCGAATACTCCCATTGTATTCTATTCGAGGGCGAATACTCCCATTGTATCCTATTCGAGGGCGAATACTCCCATTGCATCCTATTCGAGGGCGAATACTCCCATTGTATCCTATTCGAGGGCGAATACTCCCATCGTATCCTATTCGAGGGCGAATACTCCCATTGTATCCTATTCGAGGGCGAATACTCCCATTGTATCCTATTCGAGGGCGAATACTCCCATTGTATCCTATTCGAGGGCGAATACTCCCATTGTATCCTATTCGAGGGCGGATACTCCCATCGTATCCTATTCGAGGGCGAATACTCCCATTGTATCCTATTCGAGGGTGAATACTCCCATTGTATCATATTCGAGGGCGAATACTCCCATTGTATCCTATTCGAGGGCGAATACTCCCATGATATCAATGTTTGAGAATGTACAAACCTGAGACGTCCTGTTCGAAGGTGGACAAACCTGAAACATCCTATTTGAAGGTGGACAAACCTGATACGTCATCTTGGATTGCTTTCCTCTTTTCTCCGGGAAAAGTTTCAACAATGGCAGAAAATTTTCTGCCCCAGTATTGGTGTTCTTCCTTGTGGCATGACTTTCCGCTATCAATAGCACTTTCTTTCCCTGTTTCAAATCAAAGAAAATTTGTTAGTTCAAAACATTGTGAGCGGTTGTGCCGCTCCTGTGGGGTGGTTTTTCCTTTTCTCCTTTCCCTCGCTCGGGGTTCCCAAAACTTGTAGGGGAATGATTTCATTTGCTGGAGATGATATTCCTGCTGGGGATGGGTTTTTTCCATTTATCCCTTCCCCGTTCTCAACTTGCTGGGGGTTATTTTGTTGAAGATGGGATTTCCTTTCTTCCTTTACCACTCTGTGTTGTCCGACCACCTCGGAACTTGTTGTAGATAACATTGCTGGGGGATTTTCATTTCCTCAAAATTGGTGTTTCACTCTTCTGAAGTCTGTTGGAGATGACATTGGTTCGAAGACCATTTCCCTTAAGACTTCCCTTCTTCCCCAAGCGGGTATTGACTTCCAGAAAATTTTCAAACTGAGAAGAAAATTTTCTGCCCCAGTTTGATAATCTTCTTTGCACCATACTTCTCTGCCGTCAATGGCATTTCCTTGCCTTGCATAATAATTGGAAAGTTGGTGGTAAATTTTGAAGTCATTCCTCACTATGTTTTGACTAGACAGACTTTGACGGGGGAATTTTTGACAAAAGGAGAAAAATAAAAAGAAACAACAAATGGAAGACAAAGGAGAACTGACTCTCTAACAAGAAACACTATAAAAATTTATCAAACGCGGATACCAACTCTACTGGTCATGACATGCACATATGGTCTATCCTCCGTCGTTAATTGCCTTTCATGATTTCTGTCTCGTGATTTCCATCTGATTATCACCTTTATTCGACTTGTAGCGCCCAAAGGGTTTTCACTTTCAAGCCTCTCTCGTTTTGATTTTCTCTCAGCTTTCGTCGCCTTATGGTGCCTGTGAAGGTTTTCACCGGTAAGACTCTCTCATTTGTATTACTTTTAGCTGGGGATTTGGGGTGTCACTGCTAAGACTCTCTCGTATTTCCTTTCTGCTGGGAATCATGGTCTTTTCTGCTGGGAATCAGAGTGTTATATTCTGATAGGACTCTTTCACTCGCCTGAAGTGGCATCTTTTGAAGACTGATCAGAAGGTCTTTCTTTGGACCGTAATGTGTGATTCGGATAGGGCTAGAAAGAAAGGGTATTGAAGGCTCACAACAAAATCAATTTTGGGTTCAAAATTTACAACCTTCGGACCTAAATTTATTTACAATAAACACAATTTTTCTTTGCCCCAATTTTTTTTTACTTGGGGAGTTTTTATTTCTTTATTTACACTATGACCGAGCTGTGAAGCGCTTACGTATCCTCTTTAAGGAATCAGGTCAAACGTAGTTCCCAATTCCCCTTTTTTCATTTTTTTTAATCTTTTTTCTTTATCTCTTTTTGTTGTTTTCTTTTCTCTTTTTCTTTCTTTATCTTCCCCATTTGTGTTTCTAATTTTGGTACCGATTCCGAAGGAGGGGTATGAAAGAAATCAAAATAAGGCTCGAAGGGTTAACGAGGGATAAAGTGTTTGGGTAGCAGAACAAAATGTCTTCGTCATTCCAATCTTCAAAACATGCCAAGTACAAACAACATATTCACGACATCTTCCGGTTGTGCTAGGAGTGATAACCATATCGTCCATTCGCCTTTTTCATCCGTCATTTTAAAGTATTGCTGGACGACACTTCCATTTCAGTATCACGAGCGAACCCCATGTCAGCATGGCCATTTTGCCCTTAAGGCTTTCTTTGTATTTTACCCGCCCCAAATTTCACGTGACTCGGGTTCCAAATAATCTCAAATCATTATTTCTTTTAAAATGCCATGATTATCTTCCAATTCCTTCATGATTAACTTTTAAGATTAGGCCACAATTATGCCTGCATGTCATGTCACTAGTGTTGACAGAAAAATGACTATAAAGAAGAAAGACTTAAATCAAAGAAAAATGACTCGAAATAATGGAAAACAAGAGAGTTGCATTAGACGAACTAGAAATGAATTAATACGACAAAACAAACACAATAAACTGGGGTACACCCTTGGAACAAACCTACACAATACTAAATGAGGTATTACGACCAATAGAAAACTGGACAAAATAGAACGATAAAAGGGTTTGAGTTACATGACAATATCCTGATTACAACCCTGAAATAATCCTGGACGACGGAAATGACAACAAAATAAGCCACCAAAAACTCCATTCTGGTTGACCAAGAAATGGAGAGTCTTCCCGATTACCAAGCACGATATTTTGGCCACTGAGCTTCGCATCAATATTACCAAGGCCACTTATTTGCTTCGACATTTTCAGCTTTAGTCAATACATCCCCACAAAGCGTCCATCATGGCGTGCGGGTAAAGGACTCTATGCGATATTCTTGGTGTCACTATCTTGGATCATAATCAGGTTTTCCTGGACCTTCTGCTTCCGGTTCACCACAAACCAACCACCTCGATTCTCAACAATTCAAAATAAAATATGGTAGAAATGGACTCAGTCAGTCCTTATCCATATTTTTTTGCTTTCATTTTTTTTCTTCATATATATACATATACAGTTGTGGTCGAATCTTATGGAGATTGCCTACGTATCATGACCCCGCATGAATCAGACCGAGCGTAGTTCTTGCCAATTAATCCAAGAAATAAAGAGATGTTTATTTGAATTTTTTTTTTTTTGAAGAAAATTGTAAAAGCCGACTCCAACTAAAAGCTCTGATGAAAAACTTTCACACCTTGTGCCGGAGATTTCTACAAGCATAAGAATATTTTTAGCGCCAATTATGACTATTTCTACAAAATTAACCATGTAATGGCTTATTTGGCAAAATGGCTATTTTTGCAAACTTTATTTAAAACTTGAAATTTTTTTTTTCATCCTGTGGCTCATGGGGGCATCGTTTGGCATCGCCATAAGCCAACACAAGATTGAGAAATTTTTTATGTCAATTGTGACTATTTTGACAAAATTGGCCATGTAATGGCTTATTTAGACAAAGTGGCTTTTTTTTGCAAAATTTTATTTAAGAAGATACAAATTCAAAATTTTTATCCTGGGGCCTATGGGGCATCGTTCAGCACCGACACAGGCCAATACAAGATTGAGGAAGTAAAAATACAAAAATATGGCTATTTCAGTAAAATTTTCTGGCCATGTAATGGCTTATTTGATAAAGTGGTTATTTTTGTAAAGTTGAGTGATGACTCAACCTTGATTTTGAGGCTACGACCTTTCAACATTTCCACATGGAATATTTCAAGGCTATTATTCAAAAGGAAATGAAAAGATTTCAAAGTAGTCATTTTTGCACAAACAGCCTTCCGGCATCCTTTCGGAACATTCGGCCATTTTCAAAAACGGCATCACTTTGATTTTATTGAAAACTAAAACTTCGACTTTTTTTTTTTAATTTTTGAAGGGGTGGTTGGACCCGATGGGGGTTGCCTACGTATCCCACCTAATGAGGAGAATCAAACCAGCGTAGTTCGGTCAGATAAAGAAAACTACTTTTGAAAACAATGACATTTCCTTTTTCTTTTATGTTTTTTTTATTTATTTATTTATTATATATATATATTTTCTTTTATGTTTTTTATTTATTATATATATATATATATATATATTATTATTAACAAGCAACACGAATTATTTTTGAAAACAAACTATTATTTTTCAATTCATTGGCATATAAAACGAACTATTATAATTTTCATTTTATTGACAAACAAATGACTATGTTTTATGAATAAAATCACTTTTTTTTTATTGAAAAATAAAGCTTGTTTTTTTTTTAATTATTAAAATAAAACGTTTTTTCTTTTTTTTTTCTTTTAAGTAATAACAAACTATTATAAAAATAACAATTCTCTTTTTTCCTTTTTATTCTCAAAATTCGGTAGAGTTTCGACACTACTTGGGCATTGGTTTGTTTTCTAAAAATGAATAGTTATCTTTCTGCACTGTTACTTTTCTTTTCTCTTTTTTTTTTCTTCATTTTTCCTCAATATTTACAAATCGGTCGGCATGCAAGTTTGAAACAAATAATTGCGTGAAACAAACAGGATGCAACACGATGGTCTTTTATTTCAGGTCGCCTGTCCTAGACGGACCCAACCCCTGTGTTGAGTCTCCTAAGTCAAATGCAACATGATGCAAATAAGCGTTCCTACTAGGGATCCGGCATGAAGTCACGTTATTCTAAGTTTAAAACCCGGGTATGTGTTCTAGACTGTGTACCCGAGCGGACAACTCGAGTTGAGGAAGGAGCTCCTTTCCGGGAACCAAAAGGTCAGCCGGCTTAGAAACTTTCCGAGCCTCTTTATTATTTCGGGGTATGACACTAACAGAATAGGGAGTCTCAACCAGTGAGCACATCCCCGGGGGTGAGAAAAGAAGGGTTTCGGCACGGTTTATATGTACAGTTCAGATAATATCAAAGCGGTAAACATATAGCACATTAATCAAACATATAATAAAATTAGATATAGACAAAAACAACAATTTAACTGAGCTCGAATTCTTAAACCCTGAACCGAAGTTCTGGGTTTTTGTCCCCAGCAGAGTCGCCAGAGCTGTCACACCTCCTTTTTCGTACACCCGCGAAGGGCGTGGTAAAAGGGAGTTTTTTCCAATTAAAGGACAATCGAAACGGGATTCATTTATTAAGAGATTTAGAGTCGCCACGCGGGATATTTATGGTGTCCCAAGTCACCGGTTCGAATCCCAAATCGAGGAAAGGATTGACTCTATACTACGGCCCGCGAACCAGAAATCCGGATAAGAAATTCTGTTAACCCGGGAGAAGGTGTTAGGCATTCCCGGGTTCCGTGGTTCTAGCACGGTCGCTTAATCATCGTATTTGGCCTCTTTATCTGATTTTATAATGTGCTTTAACCTATGTGCAAATTTTAACTTTTAACCGCTTTTGATTATTATTATTATTATAAGAATTATTATTATTATTATTATTATTATTTTTACAAAGAATTGCAATGTTGTGAAAATGTATCTCGAAACACGTCGCACCAATGCACCCGTGGTTGTCAACACATTTCGACTCCGTTGAGATTTGGATTTGAGTCACATAAATGTGCACTCGAGTTTAAGGAGATAAGATTATTAAATACGCGCCTAAAGATACTAACGCGTTTTGTGTTCGGGAAAGGCCGTGAAATCCGCTAAACAACACATCCCGGAATCTAAACATTTTTCGTAATAATCGTCTGTTGAGGGCCCCGCAATTTGCGTGTTATTTTGGCGAGGCTCGTCTCACTTATTGTTTAAGGGCTCATTACCCTTTTATTGTTTATTGTTTTAAATGAATTACAACGCAGTGGAAACGTATCTCGAACCACGTTGCACCAGTGCACCCGTGACTTTTGACACGTTTCGACTTCGTTGAGATTGAGATTTGGGTCACATAAATGTGCACCCGTATTTGAGAAGGTAGTATTAGAATACGCGATTAAAGCAACTACGCATTTATTATCTTTGGAGAACACCGTAAAATTCGCTATATAGCCGATCCCGAAGTCTAAGTATTTTTATATATATACATTTATGAGGGCCCCGCGATTTGTATAATTTTGTTCGGCGAGGCACACCTCTAATTCTAATTTAAAAGAGAACTACATTCCGCTATATTCATTTAAGAATTAATTCGAGATTATCTAGAACATGTTGCAAGCCACGCTACATGAAATGCACCCGTGGTCCATGACACGCTTTATTTAACCTTGTTCAAAATTGGAGTCGGGTCACGTGAAATACACCCCCGATTCCTTTAATCTAATTCCGTCGTTCGGTTGAAGAATAATGAACCAATTTCCATAATGTGACAACATCGTGCTCAACTATAACCAATTCGAGTAGACATACGAGTAGCTAACTAAGTGAGCAAATTCAAGACTATGGTGAACAGTTACATAAACAACGGAAGCATAACTAGTTGGCGAGCATATGAAGGATTAGTCATTTTCATTAGCTAACTTCGACATTGCATGTTCAACAAAATCATATATTTACAAAAATAGTCTGAACCGTACGAAACTAAATCAAATACGAAACAATCCAAAATATTAGCGAGAAGAACAATATCGGAAAAGAACATGCACCTTTATTTCTGCATATTTTTTCAACGTACACAACGAGAAAACGAACCTTTTATGACGATCTCAAACCTCGACCTCTCCGGACAGAACTCGAACCAAACCGGAACCAAGAACAAACGATTCGACGGGCAGAACGAGGTTGACGAAGCAGAAAAACTTTTTCCTCCACTGTGGCCTCCTACTGTGTGTATTATTTTTTTTCTCGGTTTTTCCTTTTCTGCCGTTTTTCTTCTTCTTTCGTTTCTCTTCTTCTTTCGTTCTTTTTTTCTTCTTTCGTTTCTCTTCTTCTTTCGTTTTTTTTTCTTTGTTTTTCGAATCTCTTTCTCTTCTGTTTCGTTTTCTCCTTGTTTTCCATTTTTAATCCTGTCTTTGCTGCCGTTGTTCTCCTTCTTAAAGAAGGAGATCTCTAGTATTTGTTTGTACCCCTTTTTTTTTTTAAAGAATCAACCCATCTCTTTTTTGTTTTTTTCTTTTTTTGTTTTTATTCTCTTTTGCCATTTTCTAATAATTCTCCCATCCCCCCATTATGTGTTGTCCCTATAGTGTGTGTATGTGTGGGTATGGGTTGGTTTTGTCCGTGTCCCCCACATGTGTGGTGGACTCGGATTATTATGGGCTAGGTCCGAAAAATTATAAAATCGGGTAGTTTGAACCCGAATATTATTCTTTGTCCGGAACCGAGAATGAGAACATGGTGTTATTAATTAATCTTACGTAAGTAAAATAACTATAATGTTCATAATTAAAATAAAACTATTTTTTATATTTTTCAAGTTTGAAATAACTACAAAATATTAATGAAGCTATTTTTTTTATTATTTTCATTTTTATAAAAAGATAAAAATATAAAGTACTATTTTTATATTTTTCAAGTTTAAAATGACTACGAAACATTAATAAAATTATATTTTTTGTTACTTTTTATCTTAAGGTAGAAATAAAGTAAAAGAGTCAAAATTAGCTAAAATAGCTATATTAGGCCTAAACTAAATATTTTACGCTAAAAATATAAAAAATCTCGGGGAGGGTCAAAAATCACGCGTTTACAGTAACCACCCCTCCATGACCAAATTATATATTTTGGAATTTTACGGACATAAAACTAAAAATCTACGCGAGTCCCTAATTTTCGTGTGCTATAGCCCATGCCTTCCGCCGTGGGCCTGGACCCCCACACCCATATCACCTAAAAAAATTTCAGGATGTCAAATACAGCCTAATGAACCGTAGTCACTTCCTCGTCATGACCAAATTACATTTTTTGGCATTTTACGGCCATAAAACTAGAATTCTGCCTGATTCCCAAATTTTTGTGTGCTATAGCCCACGCCTTCCGCCGTGGGCCCGTGCCCTCGTACTCGGATCGCCTAAAATTTTTCCTGGACATTACGTATGACCTAATGAACCATTGTCATCGTCCCTCCATGACCAAATTACATTTTTTGGTGTTTTACGGCCATAAAACTAGAATTTTGCCTGATTCCCATATTTTCGTGTGCTATAGCCCGCGCCTTCAGCCGTGGGCCCGAGCCCCGAACACGATTGCTTAAAAATTTTTTGGGATTTCAAATATAGCCTAAGGAACCATAGTCTATGCCCCGCCATGCCCAAATTACATTTTTGGCGTTTTACGGCCATAAAACTAGAATTGTGTATGATTCCCATTTTTTGGTGTGCTATAGCCCACGCCTTCCGCCGTGGGCCCAAGCCCCCGGACCCGGATCACCTAAAAATTTTACCGGACGTCAAATACGATCTAATAAACCATAGTCACCCCACCATCATGACCAAATTATATCTTTTGGAATTTTACGGGCATAAAACTAAAAATCCGCGCGAGTCCCTAATTTTCGTGTGGTATCGCCCACGCCTTCCGCCGTGGGCCTAGAACCCCGGACCCGGATCGCTTAAACATTTTTTGGGATGTCAAATACAGCATAAGGAACCATAGTCATCGACCCTCCAAATTACATTTTTTGGCGTTTTACGACCATAAAACTAGAATTCCGCCTGATTTCCATATTTTCGTGTGCTACAGCCCACGGCTTCCGCCTTGGGCCAGAGCCCCCGAATCCGAATCGCCTAACATTTTTCGCAGACGTCAAATAAGACCTAAGAAACCAAACTCACCGCCCCTACATGACCAAATTTTATCTTATGGAATTTTACGGCCATAAAACTGAAAATCCGCGCGAGTCCCTAATTTTCGTGTGCTAGAGCCCACGCTTTTCGCCGTGGGCCCAGACTCTCGGACTCGGATCGCCTAAAAAAATTTCTGGATGTCAAATATAGCCTAAGGAACCATAGTAACCACCCCGCCGTGAAAAAATTATATTCTTGGCATTTTGCGGCCATAAAACTAGAATTCTGCCCGATACCTATATGTTCATGTACTATAGCCCACGCCTTCCGCCTTGGGCACGAGCCCCTGGACCTGGGTTGCCTAAAAAATTTTCTGGACGTCAAATACAACCTAAGAAACCATAATAACCATCCTGCCATGACCATATTATATCTTTTGGAATTTTACGGCCATAAAATTGAAAATCCGCGCGAGTCCCTAATTTTCGTATGCTATAGCCCACGCCTTCCGCCGTGGGAACGAGCCTCCAGACCCGGAATGCCTAATATTTTTCCAGGATGTCAAATACGACCAAAGAAACCATAGTCACCGCCCCTCCATGAGCAAATTATATCTTTTGAAATTTTACACCCATAAAACTAAAAATCTGCGCGAGTCCCAGTGCTATTTTCGGGATGTCAAATACAGACGCAGTAACCATATTCACCGCCCCTCCATGACCAAATTACATTTTTGGCATTTTACGACTATATAACTAGAATTTTGCCCGATTCCCATATTTTCATGTGCTATAGCCCATGCCTTCCGCCTTTGGCCCGAGCCTCCGAACGCGGATCACATAAAATTTTTCATGAACGTCAAATATGACCTAAGAAACCATAGTCACCAACCCGCCATGACTAAATTATATCTTTTGGAATTTTACGGCCATAAAACTAAAAATCCGCGCGAGTCCCTAATTTTCGTGTGCTATATCCCACGCTTTCCGCTGTGGTCGCACACCCGAATCTCCTAATATTTTTTCAGGATATCAAATACAGCCTAAGGAACCATAGTCACCGCCCCGCCATGATCAAATTGTATTTTTTGGTGTTTTACGGCCATAAAACTAGAATTTCGTCTGATTCCCATATCTTTGTGTGCTATAGCCCACGCCTTCTGCCTTGGGCCCGAGCCCCCCGACCTGGATCACCTAAAACTTTTCCTAGATGTCAAATATGACTTAAGAAACCATAATCACTACCCCACCATGACCAAATTATATTTTTTGTAATTTTACGGCCATAAAACTAAAAATTCGTGCGAGTCCCTAATTTTCATGTGCTAGCCCACGCCTTCTGCCTTGGGCATGAACCTATGGACCCGGATCACCTAAAAGTTTTCCTGGACGTCAAATACAACCTAAGAATCCATAGTCATCGTCCCGCCATGACCAAATTATTTCTTTTGGAATTTTACGGCCATAAAACTGAAAATCCGCGCGAGACCCTTATTTTCGTGTGCTAAAGCCCACGCCTTCCGCTGTGGGCCTGGATCCGGATCGCCTAAAATTTTCCGTGATGTTAAATACATCCTAAGGAACCATTGTCACTGCCTCCATGACCAAATTATATTTTTTGGCATTTTACGGCCATGAAACTAGAATTCCACCCGATTCCCATATTTTCGTGTGCTATAGCCCACGCCTTCTGCCGTGGGCCCGAGCCCTCGGACCCGGATCACTTAAAAGTTTTCTTGGATATTACATACAACCTAAGAAAACATAGTCACCGCCCGGCCATGACCAAACTATATCTTTTGGAATTTTACAGCCATAAAACTAAAAATCTGAGTGAGACCCTAATTTTCGTGTGCCATAGCCCATGCCTTCCGTCATGAGCATGTTCCCCGAACCAAGATCGCCCAAAATACTTCTGAGATGTCAAATATAGCCTAAAGAACCATAGTCACCGCCCTGCCATGACGAAATTATATTTTTTGGCATTTTGCGGCCATACAACTAGAATTCCGCTAGATTCTCATATATTCGTGTGCTATAGCCCACGCCTTCCGCCGTGTGACCGAGCCCTCTGACATCGCCTAAAAATTTTCCTGAACCTCAAATACGACCTAAGAAACCATAGCCACCACCCCGCTATGACCAAATTATATCTTTTGGAATTTACGGCCATAAAACTAAAAATTAGCGCGAGTCCTAATTTTCGTGTGCTATAGCCCACGCCTTCCCCCGTGGACACAAGCCTCCGGACCCGGATCGCCCAAATATTTTCCTGCACATCAAATACGACCGAAGAAACCATAGTCACTACCCTTCCATGACCAAATTATATCTTTTTGAATTTTACGGCCATAAAACTAAAAATCCACGCGAGTCCCTAATTTTTGTGTGCTATAGCCCACGCCTTCCGCCGTGAGCACGAGCCTCCGGACCTGGATTGCCTAAATTTTTCCTGCACATCAAATACGACCTAAGAAACCATAGTCACCAGCCCATGACCAAATTATATCTTTTGTAATTTTACGGCCATAAAACTAAAAATTCGAGCAAGTTCCTAATTTTCGTGTGCTATAGCTCACTCCTTCCGCCGTGGGCATGAGCTTCCGGACCCGGATCGCCTAAAATTTTACTGGACGTCAAATACGACCTAAGAAACCATAGTCACCACCCTTCCATGACCAAATTATATCTTTGGGAATTTTACGGCCATAAAACTAAAAATTCGCGCGAGTCCCTAATTTTCGTGTGCTATAGCCCACGCCTTCTGCTGTGGGCCCGGATTTTTGGGACGTCAAATACAGGCGAAAGAACCATAGTCACCGCCCAGCCATGACCAAATTACATTTTTTGGCATTTTACGACCATAAAATTAGAATTCCGCCTGATTATCATATTTTCATGTGCCACGCCTTCCGCCTTGGGCCCGAGCCTCCGGACCCGGATAGCCTAAATTATTTCCTGGATATCAAGTATGATCTAAGAGACCATAATCACCAACCCGACATGAACAAATTATGTCTACTAGAATTTTACAGCCATAAAATTGAAAATCCGCGCGAGTCCCTAATTTTCGTGTGTTATAGCCCATGCCTTCCACCGTGGGCCTGGACCCGGATCGCCTAACTTTTTTTCGGGATATCAAATATAGCCTAAGTCACCGTCCCTCCATGACAAAATTATATGTTTTGGCATTTTACGGCCATAAAACTAGAATTCCGTCTGATTCTCATATCTTCGTGTGCTATAGCCCACACCTTCCGCCTTGGGCCCGAGCCCCCAGACCCAGATCGCCTAAACTTTTCCTAGATGTAAAATATGACCTAAGAAACCATAGTCACCACCCCAACCATGACCAAATTATATCTTTCGGAATTTTATGGCCATATAACAAAGAATCCTTGCGAGTCCCTAATTTTCGTTTGCTATAGCCCACGCCTTCCGCCGTGGGAATGAACCTCCGGATCCGGATCGCCTAAAAATTTTTATGGACATCAAATACAACCTAAGAAACCATAGTCACCGTCCTGCCATGACCAAATTATATCTTTTGGAATTTTACGGCCATAAAAGTGAAAATCCGTGCGAGTTCCTAATTTTCGTGTGCTATAGCCCACGCCTTCCGCTGTGGGCACGAATTTCTGGGATGTCAAATACAGTCGAAGGAACCATAGTCACCGCCCCGCCATGACCAAATTACATTTTTTGTATTTTACGTCATTAAAACTAGAATTCCGCCCGATTTCCATATTTTCAGGTGCTATAGCCTACGCCTTCCGCCTTGGGCCCGAGCCTCCAGACCCGAATCGCCTAACTTTTTTCATGGATGTCAAATGCGACCTAAGAAACCATAGTCACCACCCAGACATGACCAAATTATATCTTCTGGAATTTTACAGCCATAAAACTGAAAATCTGCACGAGTCCCTAATTTTCGTGTGCTATAGCCCATGCCTTCCTTTGTGGGCCCGGACCTGGATCGCCTAAAAATTTTCCGGGATGTTAAATACAGCATAAGGAACCATTTTCACCGCTCCCCTATGACAAAATTACATTTTTTTTTGTGTTTTACGGCAATAAAACTAGAATTATGCTCGATTCCCGTATTTTCATGTGCTATAGCCCACGCCTTCTGTCGTGAGCCCAAGCTTCCGGACCCGGATCGCCTAACAGTTTTCCTGGACGTCAAATACAACCTAAGAAACCATAGTCACCGCCTCTCCATGGCCAAATTATATCTTTTGGAATTTTACGGCCATAAAACAAAAAATCCGCGCGAGTCCCTAATTTTCGTATGCATAGCCCACGCCTTTCGCTGTGGGCACGAGACCCCTGATCCGGATCGTCTTAAATTTTTCCTGCACGTCAAATATGACCTAAGAAACCATATTCACCACCCATCTATGACCAAATTATATCTTTTGGAATTTTACAACCATAAAACTGAAAATCCGGACGAGTCCCTAATTTTCGTGTGCTATATAGCCCACGCCTTCCGACGTGGGCCCAAACCACCTAACCCAGATTGCCTAAAAAATTTTAGGGATGTCAAATACAGCCTAAGGAAACATAGTAACCTCCCCGCCAAGACCAAATTACATTTTTGGTGTTTTACGACCATAAAACTAGAGTTCCTCTAGATTCCCATATTTTCATGTGCTATAGCACACGCCTTCCGCCTTGGGCCCGATCCTCCGGACCCGGATCACCTAAAAGTTTTCCTGAACGTCAAATACGACCTATGAAACCATAGTCACCACCCTTCCATGATAAAATTATATCTTTTGGAATTTTACGACCATAAAACTGAAAATCCGTGCGAGTCCCTAATTTTTGTGTGCTATAGCCCACGCCTTCTGCCGTGGGCCAGACCCGGATCGCCTAAAAGTTTTCTGGGATATCAAATACAGCCTAAGGAACCATAGTCACCGCCCTGCCATGACCAAATTATATTTTTTGGCGTTTTATGTACATAAACTAGAATTCCGCCCGATTTCTATATTTTCGTGTGCTATAACCCATATCTTCCGCCTTCGGCCCGAGCCCCCGGACTCGGTTCGCCTAAAATTTTTCCTGGACCTCCATGACCAAATTATATCTTTTGGCATTTTACTGCCATAAAACTAAAAATTCACGCGAGTCCCGAATTTTCGTGTGCTATAGCTCACGCCTTTCGCCGTGGGCCCGGACCACCGGACCCGGATCGCCTAAATTTTTTTAAGAATGTCAAATACAGCCTAAGGAACCATAGTCACCACCCCTCCATGACCAAATTACATCTTTTGGCGTTTTACAACCATAAATCTAGAATTCCACCCGATTCCCATATTTTAATGTGCTATAGCCCACACGACCTTAGGCCCTAGACCCCGGACCCGAATCACCTAAAATTTTTTTAGGACGTCAAATATGACCTAAGAAACTATAGTCACCACCCCACCATGACCAAATTATATCTTTTCAAATTTTACGGCCATAAAACTGAAAATTCGCGCGAGTCCCTAATTTTCTTGTGCTATAGCCCACGCCTTTCGCTGTAGGCCTGGACCCGGTTCGCTAAATTTTTTTCAAGGATGTTAAATACGGCCTAAGGAACCATTATCACCGCCCTGCTATGAACAAATTATATTTTTTGGCACTTTACGACGATAAAACTAGAATTCCGCCCGATTCTCAAATTTTCGTGTGCTATAGCCCACATCTTCCGCCTTGGGCTCGAGCCCCGGAACTCGGATCGCCTAAAATTTTTCCTGAACGTCAAATTTGACCTAAGAAACCTTAGTCACCACCCCGTTATGACCAAATTATATCTTTTGAAATTTTACGGCCATAAAACAAAATCCGCGCGAGTCCCTAGTTTTCGTGTGCTATAGTCCATTCCTTCCGCCGTGGGCGCGGACCGCCGGACCCGGATCACCTAAAAATTTTTTGGGATGTCAAATACAGCCTAAGGAACCATAGTCACCGCTCTGCCATGAAAAATTATAATTTTTGGTATTTTACGGCCATAAAACTAGAATTCCGCCCAATTCCCATATTTTCATGTGCTATAGCCCACACGTTCCGCCTTGGGCCCGAGCCCCCGGACCCTGGTCACTTAAAAATTTTCCTGGATGTCAAATACGAGCTAAGAAACCATAATCACCGCCCCTCCATGACCAAATTATATCTTTTGAAATTTTACAGCCATAAAATTGAAAATTCGCATGAGTCCTCCCTAATTTTCTTGTGCTATAGGCCATGCCCACACCCATATCGCCTTTAAATTTTCTAGGATGTCAAATACAACCTAAGGAACTATATTAATTGCCCCGCCATTACCAAATTATATTTTTTATCATTTTTCGGCCATATAACTAGAATTCCGCCCGATTCCCATATTTTCATGTGCTATAGCCTATGCCTTCCGCCGTCGGCTAAACAATTTCCTTGGATGTCAAACACGACATAAGAAACCATATTCACCGCCTTTCCATGACAAAATTATATCTTTTGGAATTTTACAGCCATTAAAACTGAAAATCCGGACGAGTCCCTAATTTTTGTGTGCTATAGCCCACACCTTCCGCCGTGGGCCCAGACCCCTAGACCCGGATCCCCTAAAATTTTTCCGGGATTTCAAATACAGTCTAAGGAACCATAGTCACCGCCTCTCCATGATCAAATTATATTTTTGGTATTTTACGATCATAAAATTAGAATTCTGATCGATTCTCATATTTTCGTGTGCTATAGCCCAGGTTCTTCCGCCTTGGCCCCGAGCCCCCGAACTCGGATCGCCTAAAAATTTTCCTGGACATCAAATACGAATTGAGAAACCATAATCGCTGCCCCTCCATGATCAAATTAAATATTTTGGAATTTTACGGCCATACAACTTAAAATCCGCGCAAGTGCCTAATTTTCGTGTGCCATAGCCCACGCCTTCAACCGTGGGCCCAGACCCCCAGACGCGGATTGCCTAAACAAATTTTGGAATGTCAAATACAGCCTAAGGAATCATAGTCACGGCCCCTCCATGACAAAAATACATTTTTAGCATTTTACGGCCATAAAACTAGAATTCCACCCGATTCCCATATTTTCGTGTGCTATAGCCCACGCCTTCCGCCTTGGGCCTGAGCCCCCCGTACCCAGATCGCCTAAAAAATTTTCTGGATGTCAAATACGACCTAAGAAACCATAATCACCGCCCCGCCATGACCAAATTATATCTTTTGGAATTTTACAGCCGTAAAACAGAAAATCCGCGCGAGTCCCTAATATTCTTGTGCCATAGCCCACACCTTCCGCTGTGGGCCCGGACTCCCAGACCCGGATCGCCTAAAAATTTTTCAGGATGTCAAACACATCCTAAGGAACCATTGTCACGGCCCGTCCATGACAAAATTATATTTTTTAACATTTTAAGGCCATAAAACTAGAATTTTGCCCGATTCTCATATTTTCGTGTGCTATAGCCCATGCCTTCCGCCTTGTGCCCGAATTGCCTAAAATTTTTCCTGGACGTCAAATACGACCTAAGAAACCATAATCACCGCCCCGCCATGACCAAATTATATCTTTTAGAATTTTACAAGCATAAAACTAAAAATGCGCGCGAGTCCCTAATTTTCGTGTGCCAAAGCCCATGCCTTCCGCCGTGGGACCTTTGCTATCGAACCCGGATCGCCTAAAATTTTTCCTGGACATCAAATACGACCTAAGAAACCATAGTCACCGCCCCTCCATGACCAAATTATATCTTTTAGAAATTTTACGGCCATAAACCTAAAAATCCGCGATTATAGCCCACGCCTTCCACCGTGGGCCCGCACCACCGGACCCGGATCGCCTAAAATTTTTTAAGGACGTCAAATACCATCTAAGGAACCATAGTCACCGCCTCGCTATGACCAAATTACATATTTTGGCGTTTTACGACCATAAAACTAGAATTCTGCCCGATTCCCATTTTTTCATGTGCTATAACCTACATCTTCCGCCTTGGGCTCGAGCCCCCAGACCCGGATCGCCTAAAATTTTCCTGGACGTCAAATACGACCTAAGAAACAATAGTCACCGCCTCGCCATGACTAAATTATATATTTTGGAATTTTATGGCCATAAACCTAAAAATCTGTGCGAGTCCAAAATTTTTGTGTGCTATAGCCCATGCCTTCCGCCGTGGGCCCAGACCCCCAGACCCGGATCGCCTAAAATTTTACTGGACATCAAATATGATCTAAGAAACCATAATCACCGCCCTTCCATGACCAAATTATATCTTTTGGAATTTTACGGCCATAAACTGAAAATCCGCGAGAGTCCCTAATTTTCGTGTTCCACATCCCATGCCTTCCGCCGTGGGGCCGGACCCCCGGATCCGGATCGCCTAAATTTTTTTTGGGATGTCAAATATAGCTTAAAGAACCATAGTCACCATCCCACCATGAAAAAATTATATTTTTTTGGCATTTTACGGCCATAAAACTAGAATTCCGCCCGATTCCGATATTTTTGTGTGCTATAGCCCACGCCTTCCTCCTTGGGCCCTAGCCACCGGACCTGGATCGCCTAAAAATTTCCAGGATGTCAAATACAACCAAAGAAACCATAATCACCGCTCCACCATGACCAAATTATATCTTTTGGAATTTTACATCCATAAAATTAAAAATCCGCGCGAGTCCCAAATTTTCGTGTGCCATACCCCACGCCTTCCGCCGTGGGGCCAGACCCCCGGACCCAGATTGCCTAAATTCTTTCCAGGATTTCAAATAAAGTCTAAGGAACCATAGTCAGCGCCCCTCCATGACCAAATTACATTTTTTGGCAATTTACGACTATAAAACTAGAATTCCGCCCGATTCCCATATTTTCGTGTGCTATAGCCCACGCCTTCCGCGTTGGGCCTCAGCCCCCGGACCCGGATCGTCAAAAAAATTTCCTAGACATCAAATACGACCTAAGAAACCATAATCACTGTCTCTCCATGACCAGATTATATCTTTTGGAATTTTACGGTCATAAAACTTAAAATTCGCGCGAGTCCTTAATTTTCATGTTTCATGGCCCACGCCTTCCGCCGTGGGCCCGGATGCCTGGACCCGGATCGTCTAAAATTTTTTCGGGATGTCAAATATATCCTGAGGAATCATTTCCATCGCCCGCCATGACAAAATTACATTTTTTTGGCATTTTACTGCCATAAAACTAGAATGCCGCCCGATTCCCATATTTTCGTGTGCAATAGCCCACGCCTTCTGCCTTGGGACCGAGCCTCCGGACCCGGATCGCCTAAAATTTTTCCTAGAAAGCAAATACGACCGAATAAACCATAGTTACCACCCCGCCATGACCAAATTATATCTTTTGGAATTTTACAACCATAAAACTAAAAATCCGCTAAAGTCCCTAATTTTCGTGTGCTATAGCCCACGCCTTCCAACGTGTGCCCCGACCCGAATTGCCTAACAAAATTTTGGGATATCAAATATACCCTAAGGAACCATAGTCACCGCCCTTCCATGACCAAATTACATGTTTTGGCATTTTACGGCCATAAAACTAGAATTCCGCTCGATTCTCATATTTTCGTGTGCTATACCCCACGCCTTCCGCCGTGGGCCCGAGCCCCCGGACTCAGATTGGTTAAAATTTTTCCTAGACATTACATACAATCTAAGAAAACATAGTCACCGCCCCGCCATGATCAAATTATATATTTTGTAATTTTACGGCCATAAAATTGAAAATCTACGCGAGTCTCTAATTTTCGTGTGCTATAGCCCACGCCTTCCGCCGTACGACCGGACCCCGGGACCCGTATCGCTTAAATTTTTTTTGGGATGTCAAATACAGCCTAAGGAATCATAGTCACTGCTCCACCATGACCAAATTACATTTTTTGGCATTTTATGGCCATAAAACTAGAATTTCGCCCGAATCCCATATTTTCGTGTGATATAGCCCACGTCTTCCGCAGTGGGCCTGAGCTCCTGGACTCAGATCGCCTAAAAACTTTCATAGGCATTACATACGACCTAAGATAACATTGTCACCACCCCACCATGACCAAATTATATCTTTTGGAATTTTACGGCCATAAAACTAAAAAATGGAATTTTACGTCCTTAAAACTAAAAATCCGCACGAGTCCCTAATTTTTGTGTGCTATAGCCCACACCTTCCGCTATGGGCCCAGACCTTCAAACCTGGATCGCCTAAAGTTTCTTCAGGATGTCAAATATTACTTAAGGAACCATAGTCACCATCCCGCCACTTACAATGGCTATGGTTTCTTAGGTCGTATTTGACGTCCAGAAAGCTTTTTAACTCGATACGAGTCAGGAAACTCATGCCCACGGCGGAAAGCGTGGACTATAGCATACGATAATTAGGGACTCGCGCGGATTTTTAGTTTTATGGCCGTAAAATTCCACAAGATATAATTTGGTAATGGCACAACAGCGACTATGGCTTCTTAGGTCGTATTTGACCTCCAGAAAATTTTTTAGGTGATCCGAGTCTGGAGGCTCGTGCCCACAGCGGAAGGCGTGGGCTATAGCACACGAATATTAGGGACTCGCGCGGATTTTTAGTTTTATGGCCGTAAAATTCCAAAAGATATAATTTGGTCATGGAGGGGTGGTGACTATGGTTTCTTAGGTCATATTTGACATCCAGGAAAAATTTGAGGGGATCCAGGTTCGGGTGAAAAGGGCCCACAGCAGAAGGCGTGGGCTATTGCAAATGAAAATTAGGGACTCGCGCGGATTTTCAGTTTTATGGCCGTATAATTCGAAAAGATATAATTTGGTCATGTCGGGGTGGTTACTATGGTTTCTTAGGTCGTATTTGATGTCCAGGAAATATTTTAGGCATTTCTGGTCCGGGGGCTCGAGTCCAAGGTGGAAGGCGTGGGCTATAGCACATGAAAATATGAGAATCAAGCGGAATTCTAGTGTTATGGTCGTAAAACGCCAAAAAATGTAATTTGGTCATGGAGAGACAGTGTCTATGGTTCCTTCAGCTGTATTTGACATCCCAAAAAAATTTGAGGCGATGCGGGTCCGGGGCCACAGCGGAAGGCATGGGCTATAGCACACAAAAATTAGGGACTCGCACGGATTTTAAGTTTTATGGCCGTAAGATTTCAAAAGATATAATTTGGTCTTGGTAGGGCGGTGACTATGATTTCTTAGGTCATATTTGATGTCGGGGAAATTTTTTTGACAATCCGGGTCCGGAGGCTCGTGCCCACGGTGGAAGGCGTGGGCTATAACACACGAAAATTAGAGACTCGCACAGATTTTTAGTGTTATGGTCGTAAAATTCCAAAAGATATAATTTGGTCATGGAGGGGCAGTGACTATGGTTTCTTAGGTCGTATTTGACATCCAGGAAAATTTTTAGGCCATCCAGGTTTGGTGGAAAAGGTCCCACGGCAGAAGGCGTGGGCTATGGCACACGTAAATTAGGGACTCGTACGGATTTATAGTTTTATGGCTGTAAAATTCCAAAAGATATAATTTGATCATGGAGGGGCAGTGATTATGGTTTCTTCAGTCATATTCGACATCCAGGAAAATTTTAGGCGATCCGGGTCCGGCGGCTTGGATCCACGGCGGAAGGCGTGGGCTATAGCACACGAAATATAAGAATCGAGCGAAATTCTAGTTTTACGGCCGTAAAATGCCAAAAAATGTAATTTGGTCTAGGAGGGGCGGTGACTATGGTTCCTTAGGCTGTATTTGAAATCCAGAAAAAAATTTAGGCGATCCGGGTCCGGGGGCCTGGGCCCACGGCGGAAGGCGTGGCCTATAGCACATGAAAATATGGGAACTGAGAGGAATTCTAGTTTTATAAATGTAAAACACCAAAAATGTTATTTTGTCATGGAGGGGCAGTGAATATGGTTCCTTAGGCTGTATTTGACATCCAGGAAAATTTTTAGGTGATCCGGGTCCGGGGGTTCGGGCCCATGGCGGATGGCGTGGGCAATAGCACACGAAAATTAGGGACTCGCGCGGATTTTCAGTTTTATGGCCGTAAAACTCCAAAATATATAATTTGGTCATGGTGGGACAATGACTATGATTTCTTAGGTTATATTTGACGTCCAGGAAAAATGTTAGGCAATCCGGGTCTGGGACTCGGGCCCACGGCGAAAGGTGTGGGCTATAGCACACGAATATATGGGAATCGGGCGGAATACTAGTTTTGTGGCCGTAAAACACTAAAAAATGACATTTGGTCATGGTGGAGTGGTGACTATGGTTCCTTAGGCTGTAGTTGATATCCCGAAAAAATTTTAGACGATCCGGGTCTGGGGGTCCGAGCCCACGGCGGAAGGCGTGGGCTATAGCACACGAAAATTAGGGACTCGCGCGGATTTTTAGTTTTATGGCGGTAAAATTTCAAAAGATATAATTTGGTCTTGGCGGGGCGATGACTATGGTTACTTAGGTCGTATTTGATGTCCAGAAAATATTTTGGGAGATCCGAGCCCGGGGCCTCGGGCCCACGGCGGAAGGCGTGGGCTATAACACACGAAAATATGGGAATCGGGCAACATTATAGTTTTATGGCCGTAAAATGCAAAACAATGTAATTTGGTCATGGAAGGGTGGTGACTATGGTTCCTTAGGCTATATTTGACATCTAAAAATTTTTTTAGGCGATCCAGATCCAGGTGTCCGGGCCCACGGCGGAAGGCGTGGGCTATAGCACACGAAAATTAGGGACTCGCGCGGGTTTTCAGTTTTATGGCCGTAAAATTATAAAATATATTATTTGGCCATGGAGAGACAATGACTATGGTTTCTAAGCTCGTATTTGACATCCAGGATAAATGTTAGGCGATCCGAGTCCGGGGGCTCCAGCCCACGGCGGAAGGTGTGTGTTATAGTACACGGAAATATTGGAATTGGGCGGAATCATAGTTTTATGGCTGTAAAACGCCAAAAATGTAATTTCGTCATGGCGGGATGGTATCTATGGTTCCTTAGGATGTATTTGACATCTCGACAATTTTTTAGGCGATCTGGGAGTCCGAGCCCACGGCGGAAGGCGTGGGCTATAACGCACGAAAATTAGGGACTCGCGCAGATTTTCCATTTTATGGCCGTAAAATGCCAAAAGATATAATTTGGTCATGGAGGGGTGGTGACTATGGTATCTTAGGTCGTATTTTACATCCAAGAATAAGTTTAGGCGATCCGGGTCCAGGGGCTCGGGCGCACGGCGGAAGTCGTACACACGAAAATATGGGAATCGGGCGGAATTCTAGGTTTATGGCCGTAAAATGCAAAAAATGTAATTTGGTCATGGAAGGGCAGTGACTATGGTTCCTTACGCTGTACTTGACATCCCGAAAAAAATTTAGGCGATCTGGGTTCGGGGGTCCGGGCCCACGGCGAAAGGCATGGGCTATAGCACACGAAAATTAGGGACTCGCTCGGATTATTAGTTTTTTATCCTTAAAATTCCAAAAGATATTTTTTACGGTCGCAGTGACTATGGTTTCTTCGGTCATATTTGACGTCCAGGAAAGTTTTTAGGCGATCTGTGTCCCGAGGCTCGGGCCCACGGCGGAAGGCGTGGGCTATATCACACAAAAATATGGGAATCAGGCGGAATTCTAGTTTTATGTCCATAAAATGCCACAACATGTAATTTAGTCATGGCGGGTTGGTGACTATGGTTCCTTAGGCTGTATTTGAAATCTCGAAATTTTTTTAGGCGATCTAGGTCTAGGGGTCCGGGCCCATGGCGGAATGTGTGGGCTATAGGACATCTAAATATGGGAATCGGGAGGAATTCTAGTTTTATAAACATAAAACACCAAAAATGTAATTTTTTCATGGCGGGGCAGTGAATATGGTTTCTTAGGATGTATTTGATATCCCGAAAAATTTTTAGGCGAACCGGGTCCGGGGTTCGGGCCCACGGAGGAAGGCATGGGCATGTTATATGCTTTCAGTCTTGAGTTAAATAATGTTTCAAAATGTTCGGTCATATTTTTAAGGTTTTAAAACTTAAAACTATATTTTCGGGTCCGAAAATATAGGAATCGGGAGGAATTCCTAGAGATATAATTCCAAAACGTGTCTAGGAGTCCGAAGACACTCTATAAACATAGGTATATAATTCCGCCCGATTCCCATATTTTCATGTTCTATAGCCCACGCCTTCCGCCGTGTGCCCGAGTCCCCGAACCCGGATCGCCTAAAATTTTTTCCTGGACCTCAAATACGACCTAAGAAAACATAGTCACCACCCCTCCATGACCAAATTATATCTTTTGGAATTTTACGACCATAAAACCGAAAATCTGCGCGAGTCCCTAATTTTCGTGTTCTATAGTCCACACCTTCTGCTGTGGGCCTGGTCCCCCGGACCCGGAATGCCTAAATTTTTTTTGAGATGTCAAATACAACCATAGGAACCATAGTCACCGCCCCTCCATGACCAAATTATATTTTTTGGCATTTTACGGCCATAAAACTAGAATTCTACCAAATTCCCATATTTGCGTATGCTATAGCCCACGCCTTCCGCCGTGGGCCCGAGCCCCCGGACCCGGATCGCCTAATAATTTTCTTGGACAGTACATATGACCAAATAAAATATAGTCACCACCTCTCCATGACCAAATTATATCTTTTGGAATTTTACGGCCATTAAAATTAAAAATTCGCGCGAGTCCCTAATTTTGGTGTGCCATAGCCCCCGCCTTCCGTCGTGGGCCCGGACCCCCAAACCCGGATCGCCTAAAATACTTTTGGGATGTCAAATACACCCAAAAGAACCATAGTCACCACCCTTCCATGACCAAATTATATTTTTTGGTGCTTTACGGCCATGCAACTAGAATTTCGCCCGATTCCCATATTTTCGTGTGCTATAGCCCATGCCTTCTGCTGTGGGCCCAAGCCCCCGAACCCGGATCGCATTTTTCTCTTTTACTATGATTTCCATATTTTTATAACTTTTGGCCGTAAGATTATATCTTTTGGAATTTTTTCGGGGTGGTGACTATAATTTGGTCATGGAGGGGTGGTGACTAAGGTTTCTTAGGTTGTATTTGATGTCCAGGAAAATTTTTAGGCAATCCGGGTCCGGGGGCTCGGGCCCAAGGCAGAAGGTGTGGGCTATAGCGCATGAAAATATGGGAATCAGGCGAAATTCTAGTTTTATTGTCGTAAAATGCCAAAAAGGTAATTTGGTCATGGCGGGATGGTGACTATGGTTCCTTAAGCTGTATTTGATATCCCGGAAAAATTTTAGGCGATTCAGGTCCGGGGGTCCGGGCCCACGACGGAAGGCGTGGGCTATAGCACCCGAAAATTAGGGACTCGTGCGGATTTTTATTTTATGGCCGTAAAATTCCAAAAGATATAATTTGGTCATGGCGGGGTGATGACTATGGATTCATAGGTCATATTTGACGTCCAGGAAAAATTTCAGGCAATCCGGGTCCGGGGGCTCGGACCCAAGGCAGAAGGCGTGGGCTATAGTATATGAAAATATGGGAATCGAGCAGAATTCTAATTTTATGGTCGTAAAACGCCAAAAAATTTAATTTGGTCATGGCAGGGCAGTGTCTTTGGTTCCTTCGGCTGTATTTGACATCCCAAAAATTTTATGCGATCCGGGTCCGGGCCCACAGCGGAAGTCATGGGCTATAGCACACGAAAATTAGGGACTCGCGCGGATTTTCAGTTTTATGGCCGTAAAATTTCCAAAGATATAATTTGGTCATGGCAGGCAATGACTATTATTTTTAGGGCGTATTTGACATCCAGGAAATTTTTAGGCGATCCGGGTCCGGAGGCTCGTGCCCACGATGGAAGGCATGGGCTATGGCACACGAAAATTAGGGACTCGCGCGGATTTTTCAGTTTTATGGCCGTAAAATCCAAAAGATATAATTTGGTCATGGTAGGGCGGTGATAATGGTTTCTTAGGTCGTATTTGATGTCCAAGAAATATTTTAGGTGATCCTGGTCCGGGGGCTTCGGCCCAAGGCGGAAGGCGTGGGCTATAGCAAACGAAAATGTGGGAATCGGGCGGAATTCTAGTTTTAATGGCCGTAAAATGCCAAAATATGTTATTTGGTCATGGCAAGGCGATGACTATGGTTCCTTAGGCTATATTTGACATCCCGAAATCTTTTTAGACGATCCGGGTCCTGGGGTCTGGGCCCACGGCGGAAGGTGTGGGCTATAGCATACGAAAATTAGGGAATCGCACGAATTTTCAGTTTTGTGGCTGTAAAATTCCAAAACATATAATTTGGTCTTGGCGGGGTAATTCCAAAAGATATAATTTGGTCATGGAGGGGCAGTGATTATGGTTTCTTTGGTCGTATTCGATGTTCAGGAAAAATTTTAGGCGATCCGGGTCCGGGAGCTCGGGCCCAAGACAGAAGACATGGGCTATAGCACACGAAAATATGGGAATCGCGCAGAATTCTAGTTTAATGGCCGTAAAATGCCAAAAAATATAATTTGGTCATGGCGGGGCGGTGACTATGGTTCCTTAGGCTGTATTTGATGTCCAAAATTTTTTTAGGCGATCTAGGTTCGGGGGTCCGGGCCCACAGCGGACCAAAAAAACTGAACCAAAAGATAACTTGTAGAATAAAGAAATCTACACGAGTAATACTATACAACGAGATCAATCGAGCAATTGACAATTAGAAGGTGCAAGTAAGTCAATTTGAACCAATAGCAAGGAGTCATGAAAACTATGGAAGAACTAACACTGTGAGCAAGAGAAGACATTGAATAACAAGTAGCAATTAAGCATGGAAAGCATATAAAACATATAACAGTTAAGACATGAAATGAAGTAACTAAGAAAAATCGATAAATTAGTATAAGCACTTGTCACCTCGCATATACGCCGCTCACATGAGAATCACATAGCATGTAGTCCGAGATTTCTTAATTCCCTCAAGTCAAGGTTAGACACAACACTTACTTCACTCCGCATTCCATTCAAACCTCTATCAGCGTCTTTCCCCTAGAGTTCACCTCCAAACCACTCACATCTAGCCACAATTAACTCAATAATATCAAATATTTGCTAAAGGAATCAACTACAATGCATAAATTTAGATGTCCCAAATTTCCCCTCAAAACGTTAAAATCGACGTTGGACCCGCTTGGTCAAGACCCGAGGTTCGAACCAAAATTCATTTACCAATTCACCCCGAGCACGATTATGTAATTTGTTTCGAAATACGATCTCAATATCATATCTAAATCCTAATTTCACAAAAATCCCTAATTCTGCCCATACTCCCAATTTTACCATGATAATCCTAGATTTTAGGTTAAAAATTTGTGAAATATAAGATTGAAAGAAAATGAGTTAGAATTACTTACCAATATTTTGGGGAAGAAATGATTTTTGAAAAATCGCATTTAAGGCTTCTTGTTTTGAAAGTTTTGAAAAATAAGCAAAATTCCCGTCAAAGTCAAGTTTTACGAGCTACAGATATCGCAAATGTGATATCATGTTCGCATTTGCGAGCACCGCAAATACGAGAGAGAGGTCGCAATTGCGAACTCCCCTCTGAACCCCAGTGATCACATTTGCAATAAAGTTGTCGCAAATGCAATGCCATCGCAAATACGGACCAAATATGACGAAAATCCAAACAATGATGAGTCGCAAATGCGACATTGCCTTCGCAAAAGCGGAACTAGCAAGTTTTCAAATGCAAACTTTTTACTCGCAAATGCGAGTACCCCCAGTCATGCCCAGTCTCGCAAATGCGATGTTTCTTCGCAAACGCGAGACCTGCAACGGATACCAAAAACAAAAAAGCATCGGTTGTGTTTTTCTAAGTTCAAAACACTTTGTAGCCTATCCTAAACTCACCCGGGCCCTCGGGGCTCCAAACTAAACATGCACACAAGTCCTAAAACATCATACGAACTTGCTCGCGCGATTAAATCGCCAAAATAACACCTAGAACTACGAATTGAACACCAAATCACATGAAATTTTCAAGATAACTTTAAAACCTCCATTTTCACGGTCGGGCATCCGAATCAAGTCAAACCAACTTCGTTTCTCACCAAATTCCACAGACAAGTCTTAAATATCATAATGGGCCTGTACCGGGCTCTAGAATCAAAATACGGACCCGATATCACTAAGACCATACATCAATCAATTCTTTAAAACCATTAAACTTTCATACTTGCAAGTTTCAACAAAAATCATATCTCGAGCTAGGGATCTCGGAATTCGATTTCGGGCATATGCCCAGGTCCCAAATTACAACACAGACCCACGAGGACCGTCGAAATACGGACCCAGTAGGACTGTCGAAATACGGATCCGTATCCATTTACTAAAAAATATTGATCAAAGTCAACTCAATTTAACTTTTAAGGCAAAGATTTTATTTTTATCTGTTTTAAAATATAATCATTTCGGAAAACTACCTGGACCACGCATGCAAATCGAAAAAGGCTAATTTAAGATATTTTAAGAATTCGGAATACGAAATTTAATTCTAAAATGTGAGGTGACCTATCGAGTCATCACGCCTTCATTTTCTCCTTGATCTTTTATTTTTTTTTTAAAAAATTTGATGTACCTATTATTATCCAGATGAAAAAAAATCAAAGACAACGTGTTACTTGATCAAAAAGCTCTTTTGTAGCTACAAGATTTGCTTAGGTGTTTCGTTATCTAAAAGGGAGATTTGAATGGTAGTTGGGATCTCTTATATCCTGGGCATGACTTAGATTCTACTAGTTAATTAAATCTTGAACAGGTATTATACGTGTCAATAATATATTGCTCTTGGGAGCAGATATGAAAACTAAACTGTTGGCAAATAGGTAAGCTACTTACGACATGTGTCACCATATGTACATATCCAAATTCGGTATGTTATTAGCTGTGTAGACTGTATTATACTTGACAAAACTAATAGGAGTACTTGTTTTACTTCTTGTAATGATATCCCTCCCATTAATTAGATGTTCAAGCTCTTGGAATAGAGAAATTTCTTGTAAAAAAATACTTACCCTAGTCTGACTAGTAAATGAGTAATTTGGTACCCAAAGCACGTCATGTTCACGTAAAGTCCGGAATAGGACTACACCCTAAGAGAATATGATATAGATAGTCTACCTTAATGTAATTATTAATAGTTGATTCTATGGCTTGAACCCGTTATAACTTACTTGGAGAAATTCTTTTTCTAAATAGGAAGTCTAAAAAATGCATATCGGAAAATAAAAACAAAATCATTTTCCCGTCTAAATACCATAAGACAATTATAATTTGCAACTTTGTCAATTTTGATATATATTTTGTTTTTATTTTATTTGCTTTTTCTTGGTGAGTGGGCTTATTTATTAAACAGGCGTGCCTTCTTTATCCTACTTGTTCTCAACTTTTATTCACATACCAGAGTAGAATGGAGGGGCATTAATTTATTTCCTATGAATTTAAGAAGCATAAATTAAACCTGTAATGTTATCCACAACCTTTTGAACTTAGCTGAGTTGTTCGAAATAAATTGGGGAATCAACATCAACACATATGAATGGAAACAGTAATATACCAAACAAAAGGAAGGAACATTAACGTTTCTTGAATCACTTTGGCCGAAATCAAGAAACTTAGATGATCAATCATGTAAAAATAAATTTCAGATTCAGATAATTAAAGCAAATTAAAGAAGATTTAAGGGTGATTGGCTAAGCTTATAAGCTGGTCAAATTGGCTTATAAGTATTTTTTGGCTTATTTATGCATTTGGTAAAATTAAAAGTGCTTATAAGTTAATGCTTATAAGCCAAAATTAAGCCAAAAGCCATAAGTTGGTCTCCCCCAACTTATCAAATTTCAGCTTATAAGCACTTTAGGCTTGACCAAACTATTTACTATTCTATCCCTAAAATACTTCTTTTTAAACAAAACTCTTTCTGTACCCAAAATTTTAGCTGCTTATTATTAATTTCAGCACTTTTATCCAAACACGTAACTACTTATTTTTTAAATCAGTTTCAACAGTTAAAAGTGTTTTTCAGCACATATGCTTATCAGCTACTCTAAATCAGCTGAGCCAAACGGGCTCTTAACAACTTCCGATTAGATCTATTATTTACTTGATGTAAAATATATATATATATATATATATATATATATATATATATATATATATATATATATATATATATATATATCACGGGTTTTCTTCACTTTTCTCACGAGCTCCCTTCTCCTTCAAGCCTTAGGACCTCATTGAAGCCCCCTTCTTCAAGTTCACTTGGGTAAGTAATTTCCCACTCGTTCCCTTCATTTTTCCTTCATTAATTAGCAAGTTTCTAAGCCTAAATCATGGAATCAAAGTAGAAATTAGGGATTTTGGATAAAGTTAGGATTTTGAGAATTTTGGGTGATTCAACCTCAATTTGGGGTCGAATCTTAAAACAAATTGCATATTTGAACTTGTGGGTTATGGGTGACTATGTTTTGGTCCGAGCCTCGTGTTTTGACCATGTGAGCTCGGTGTTGAATTTTGGTATTTTTGGAAGAATGCTAGAAAATTCATATCTAGGCTATGGGATGTTGCCAATGAGTCTTTATTGATATTATTGAATTCATTATGCCTAGAAATCATTATTTCGGAATCAGATTGTAGAGAAAATGCGGTATTTGATGATTGATTGCTATTCTTTGGAGCGATGTAAGTGTTTGATCTAACTTTGACTTGAGAGAATAGGATTAGAGTGTTATTAATTACTAATTGCTAAGTGATCGAGTATGGTGTATAGGCATGGTGACGAGTATCTATACACCGGTGTCTAGTATGACCTTAGGTCTTTGTTTGTACGTATTCTGATATTTTTGGGACTCTTCCATGCTAATTGATGAATTCTACATAATGTGAACAATATGAGGATTAGTTATGAATTGTAAATCCTTTGGAGCGTTGGCTCGAACGATTAAAATACTATTAAGTAAGAAATAAAAGAAACGGAAAGAGATATGATTAACCCTTTGCCGGGATGGTTTGAGTATATTAATTATCTCCCATGCCGGAATGTGAAAGTTATTATTGTTGCTCCCTTGCCGAGATTTAGCTGTTTAATTGTGTTTTTCCTTGCTGGGACATCTTGTATTATTTTCATATTCCCTTGCCCGTTTGATTGTGATTGCTGTTTGGGTGAGGAATAATGCACGAAGGGTCATTCCGTGTCATCTTTGATTATATTTGCACGAAGAGATATTCCGTGCCATAAATTAGAGTTGCATGAGGGAAGCACGAAGGGTGATGCCGTGCACTTTATTTGATTACTTTTGATGAGAATGAGAGTAAAAGCACGAAGGTTAATGCTGTGCAACTGTTGATTTTCCTGCTTTTTGTTAATTTTTGTTATTGCCATGTTTCTTACTTAAGTTGATGACTTTATATCCGGATTGTACTCCCCCATAGCATGTTTTCCTCCCTTTTGACTGTTAAAATTCGGCATTCTTTCCTTTTGTTGCATATATATATTGAACTACACATGTTGATTTGGTAGTCATGTCTAGCCTCGTCACTACTTTGCCGGGGTTAGGCTAGGCACTCACCAGCACATGAGGTCGGTTGTGCTGATGCTACACTTCGGTATTTTTTGCACAGATTACGATACCAGAGCAGCTTTTGGACCACAACAGTAGTATATTGGCCGGGAGCTGATTTCAGTCATGGGACTTACGAGGCAGCCTAGCTGGCGTTCACAGGCCAAAGTTCCTTTCCATATTTTCAGTTTGTTTCATTGTACCATGACAAACATTATGTATTTTCTATTCAGACTTGTTTATAACACTCTTAGTGATTCGTGAGATAGCGACTCCAGTCTTGGGTAGAGAGATATTAAACTTCCGCATTTTGGATTTTAGTTATTTATGTTTTAAAAGACTTCCGCTTTTATTTAAAGGTTTATTATTGTTATTACTGTTATGTTGTTATCCAAAAAAATTTAAATGTTTAGCTTGCCTAGCTCCAATAGCAGGTGCCATCACGATTCCAGATGGTGGGAAAAAAAAATAATGACAATATATATATATATATATATATATATATATATATATATATATATATATATATATATATATATATATATATATACACGAATCACACATCATAAATAAACTTACCTATAAAATATCCTTTGGATTAGTTAATAGTGTAAAAAAAATCTTTACTAACAAACTTAAACTCTATTCGAGATAACTTACAAACTTGGTCTAATTAGTATGTATACGGTAGAAATTCGGGCTACCCGATTTTTCGGGCTCGAAGGGTTTCCTTACGTCCGAGTTCAAGATAGATTAAGTTCGAGCTCGACCAGACTCGAGCTCGATGTTACAGTACAGGGCTCGAAGAACCAAGTGTTCAAGGAACGTCAAAGCCTGATAAAACTCGCCTCGTGATGATGCCATTACAGATTTGTAACAGAATAGGCAATATTCTCTTCACGTTCCTAAGATCGTGGCATAAATCCCCGAATAGATTTGTACGAATATGTACTAGGCAGTTAGACAGTTATCCCAATAAGATTCCTTACTGTAAATAGGAAAGTATATTATTTAGGGTTCCTCTATCATATAAAAGGGACCTCAATCATTTGTAAACATCATCTAATCATTGGCAAAGAATATACTCTCTATTTTTCATTCATTGTTCATTAGTATTATCCTTTAGTTTTTTTATTCTTGTTTTGCTGCACTTGATACATTTCGAGGTTACTGGGCTCGAGGTCGATACTACTTAGTAACACTGGTTCGATTCACTCATTTCTTTCATTTATACTTTATACTACTTATTTATTAATTGATATTGAACTAAACCATATATTTTTAAAACCACAAATAAAATTTAATTGTTACTCGTATTTTCGAAGTAAATATAGTATTAATGGGAGACAAAGTTAGGTACCAGCATCCCCATGCCAAGTTTTGCAATTTGCTTTTGTATTTATTTTGCGGTGTACAATCTTGCTTCTCTGGCAAGAAGGTTTTACTTGTATTATTTAGGAAAAAAGCATCAATATATCTCAGTATAAAATCATCAAAGGAATTTGACTTTTCTAACAGAAATTAATTTGACAACTAGCAATCAATTAAAGTGCACGAGCTCCTTCACCTGTATTTTTGCAAAAAGGTAAGTTTCACAAATAAATTAGTCAAACATTTACTTCTCTATAAATAGAACCTTTCTCTTCTCATTTTTACACTCCAAAAAACATTGCCTTCTCCATATAAACAACTAAAGTTTTATATAAATCACAAGTTCTCAAAATGCCAAGTCATTCACTTTTCATAGTTATGTTTTATTTTCTCATCTTCTTTCCTACTAGGTTTTTTCTTGCCACTGCAGAAATGAAGTTTGAAGCTTCTACAAGATTTAAACCTAATATCAATGGCAGAAAAGAAGGTTTTTTTAATGGTGATCAAGGTGTGGAGGATTGTTTACCAAAGGGTATACGAAGATCGTCTGCTCCTAGTCGATATATAAATTATCAAACCTTAGGTTCAACAACTTGTTCAACAAGCAAGAAAGTGATCAATAAACCATGATGTTTGATCAAATTTCAAGTGCAGTTGGAATCATATATAGAAGAAAAATGTAGTTAAAAATATAGTTGTCATTTCTTTGATCACTTTTTTCTTTTGTTTTCTTTTATTGTTTTTGAATGTATATGATATATGAAATGAAAAGATAAGTATAGTAAAGAATGGTGTGTTGTAAATCCTTCAGTATGCAATGAAAAACAAAAATATTAAGTATACTAGCTAGCTTGTTGTATAAAAAAGAAAATGGCAGCTGGTGCACAAGGTTGCATTCATGCAAGGTCCGAGGAAGCAGAGGCGGAGCTAGAATTTAAATTTTATGGAATCGATGTCCTAATCCTTTTAAGCTATTAGGTTCTAAATTAATAACTTTTACATATTCAACGAAATTTTTAAGATAAATACAAGAGTTGAACCAAAGTTATTGGGTTCGGTCGAACACGTATACAATATTATGGCTCCGCCACTACGGGAAAGGACCACAGCCCCAGGAGTATGATGTAAATAGCATACCATAATGCAAACATTAGTGATTGTTTCTATGGCTCGAACGTTAACTCATAACCTATATTTAGCTTGTTGTATCTTTCAATTAAATATTGTTAGACAATTATTAAGTGGGCATTTGGACATAATAATTGTAAAAAATGAAAAAAAGATAAAATTTTTAAAGTGAAAATGATATTTGAAAATTAAGTATATTAAGAAAGGTCAAGTAAATAATGCATCTCCGTTGCCTTTAAGTTCCAGCCATACTTTATCACGTATTGTACAAAGAATTTAACTACTTGGTCTTCACAACTATCTGAAGAGCAAGAAAAAGAAAAAGAAAAAGAGAGTTTGCATTATTTCTATCGTTTTTTATATTTATATTACCGACCTGCCTAATCACAATTAATCCTAGCTCGTGAATATGCTCCAGCTGTAGCTATAATACTTCAAATAAATAACAGTGGTCCAAAAAAATGGTAACAATTAATGCAAGCTAATTTACATAGGATTAGAGGCAGGGCAGAGCTAGGTGTTAGGCAAGTGCCGGATTCAATTGAATTCATTTTAAGGAAAAAAATTATTATACTTCTGGGCAAATAGGCAAAGACTAATTTTTTTTTTATTATATATAAAATTGTTGAATCCCTTAATACAGGAGAAGTTTCCAATACAGGGACACGTGTGGTTGAAGTTTGCCTTGGTCATTTGATCAAATCGTAATTTTTTTTTTGGATAAAAACGAAATATTGTTTATATGATAGTTAACAAAGGAACTACATTAGGGGCATTACTAGGGTATCCAAGAAACCAAGGGTTGTAATATTACGCATGATTGACTTAGGAAATGACTATTTCATTGTCAAATTAAAAAATAGGACAGCATGGGTTCGATCCTTAGGAATGGTCCTTATTTCATATTTGACTATTTCCAACCAGACTTTGTTGCAATGGAGGCTACTCAAGCTTACTCAGCGGTGTGGGTGAGATTACCTCAACTCCCCACAGAATTCTACGACAGTCAACTCCAACAAAAAATTGGCAGCACCATAGGAAGACTTCTAAAAGTGGACGCATACACCTCATCCTCATTGAGAGCGAGATACACTAGATTATGTATTGAACTGCCCCTAGGAGTCCCCATACTAAAATTCATATATATTGGCACCCGCAAACAATCCATCATATATGAAGCGGGCCACTTTCTTTGCAAAAACTGTGGCAAACTAGGGCACCTAACAAAAAATTGCTCCCTTTTACGAGTTAATCCCATACCCACTAACGAACTACAACCCCAGATTCCCCAGGCAAATAGCAGGAACCCAACTGCAATGGATGACTGGCTCACAGTCTCCTTTACGAGGAATAAAAAGAAACAAGACCAAAGACACAGCACAACAAGCTTGATCACAGCTAAGGATCCAAATATTGAGGTAAAACTATATAATGCAGCATCAGGTAAGTACCTAACCACACGCAAACATAAATATGTTGCAAAAGGATCTGCAGAAAATATTACTAATCCCCAGTCAAAGGCTATTGACGATTCCCACATCTCCCACAATGAGCCTGTTAAGAATGATTTTACTAATAAAAACAAATTCTCACTAACTGCACCGGAAATCCAGTCAATGGTTTAAGATAATACTGCTATAAACTCAGACCTAAGCCCTACGAACCCGGTCTGCATTGTCACGACCCCAAATTCGGTCGTGATGGCACCCAACCCAACGGTTAGGTAAGACCGACCAAATCTGCTCTCAACCCGAGCTTAGAGCTCAAAAACCAATTATTTAGAAATCCTTAATAGTGAAACATACCAAATAAACTAATAGTTACAAAAATATCCCAAAAATCTCACAAAAACAACATAACTTCCCAAAGACCTGGGGTCACGAGCCAAGAGCCTCTATTAGAATATCAGTACAATACTAAAATAAATATACAAATCTAAGAGTACACAGAATAAATAAAACAAAAGAATAATAAGAGGAGTGTCGGGTCCTGCGGACGCAAGGCAGCTACCTCGATGATCCAAAATGGAGCTCTAGTCCAGCACCAAGCTCAGCTAAGCTTCCAAGTACCTGAATCTGCACACATGGTGCAGGGAGTCGAGTGAGTACTTCCAACTAAGCGGTAATAAAAGTAAATAATGCTGAGGAAAAGAAAACCACACAAAGCACTATCTCATGCTATAAAATACAGAATCATCTTTTAAATTGCATGACACTTTACTCATATTCCTTTTAACATATTTAAGTAGATTTTGAAATCTCTTTTTAACATATCTTCTTTCATTATTAACAGTTCAATACCTGGGTACAATATCAAACAGTGCAAGTCTGCACTCAAGTTCGCTCCTTGGACTCAACACTCCTTAATAATTTCCACCAGGGTATCTGGTCAATAAGGCAGAAACACATGTATGCCAGTAATGTATGAGTGCTAAATGTCATGCCACGTAGTACAAGTAAGACCCATGTATGTATGCAATGCAATGCACATGACGCTGTGGCGTACAACCCGATCCGTGCAAAGGCACCCGTGCTCACTATGGGGGTTCAGACACTGGAGGGGCTCATACAGCCCAAGCGCAATATCAATATCACTCCCGTTGCGGCGTGCAGCCCGATACATGCATAGTCATGAATGCATATAAGCCCCTTGGGCAATAGTAATATAGCAGCTCGCAGCTAAAATATCATCAAAACCTTGTTTAAGTCTTCAAATCTTATAAAAATGCTGAGTTGCAAAATACCTTTTTTGTGAAACCTTAGACTGAGATGGAAATATGCACAGTAATGCCAAAACAGTAATATCAACCCATGACTGATTCAAATATTCGGTACGAAGCCCAAAACACGGCGATCAGTCCAATTCATGATAATTAATATCTTTATTCGGGTGTCAATTCAATTTCAAAAAATTAGGTAGTATTTTTATTAAGCGGGACGGACCAAGTTGCGATCCCCAATGGTGCTCTACCCCACGCCCGTTATCCGGTGTGCAAGTCACCTCAATACAGCACTATGAAGTGCAAGTCCGGGGTTTACAAACCCTCAGGACATTATTTACAAGTACTACCCACCTCGAACCGGTGATAACTCTAGCCCGCGATGCCCTTGCTCCTCTAATCGGCCTTCACGTGCGTCCAATCTATCCAAAATCATAAGAAATACATCATAATATGCTAATGGGACATAACCCAATCGAAAGAACTAGAAAAATACTCAAAAGCACGAAATTGGCAAAACTCGAGCCTCGGGCCCATACCCCAAAAAATTACTAAATTTACATTTTCGGAATCCTCGTCTCGCCATGAGTCCATACATACCAAGAACTCCCATTTCGGAGCACAAATGGTCTCTCAAATCCCAATTTTAGAGTTTTTTGCTCCAAGCCCTAATTTCTTAGAATTTCGCTATGTTGTCATGACTTTCAAGCATTATTCTTCAATAAAAGCATGTATTTAACTCATAAACTTACCTCCAACAATTCCCAGTCGAAACCCCTTCAATTCTCGTCCAAACGTTCTCAAGAATGACAAAAAATGGTGGAAAAATGGGTTATTTTCGCGAGTGGTGTGTTTTAAGACATTATGCCCAGGTATTTTACTCATTGCGATCGCGGAAAATGCATCGTGATCAAGGAGAACAATGTTTGGCCCAAAATTTACCCTCCGCGATCGCGGTCAACCCTTCGCGATCACGATGCACAATTCCGGCTCCTCTGGATAGGCTTCAGTATAATGGTCATAACATTTTGCACACAACTCCAAATGACAAATGATTTGATGTTACGGAAGCTAGATACATTGGGCTATAACTTTAATTTGTTGGTCATTTCCTGAATCCTTATACATTTCGAGATATAAGCTTCCAAATTCATACATGTGTATTAGAGATCCTTCTCGGACAACCTATAGTGTAACGTCCATAGACACAGATGTCCGAATCATGATTTATTTAGCTTTCTGAAAACTAGACACGATGTGCTACAACTTTTGTTTTTGAATCACCTCAAAATTTCTTGTAGATAAAAAGATATGAGCTTCCGAAGTAGGATCAATGAAATAGAAATTTCCTCCTTCGCGATCGCGGAGCATTTCACGCGATCGCGATTCACTAATTTTTTTCTCACATTTTACTCACCGCGATCGCATAGAACACTGATACAGAAGAAACCAATAGTTAAAAATGGCCAAGAAATGGTCCGAAACTATCCCGAAACTCACCCGAGGCCCACTGGGACCTCAACCAAAAGCACCAACGCATCCTAAAACCTCATTCAAACTCACAAGTTACTTCCGATTACTTCCGGAACTTCATCGGATCTCCAAAATTACTTCCAATTGCGTTCCTAAACTTTAAATCATCACCCGGAGCTAACCAAATTATCGAAATTCAATTCCGATCCCTCTAACTCACAAGTCAACATCCGGTTGACTTTTTCCAACTTAAGCCTTCTTAAAAGAGACTAAATGTCTCGTTTCTTATTAAAATTACTCCAATTAAATTCTAACGCACCCAATACCGATCATGAAACATAAAGCAATACAATAAGGGGGAAACTGGGCTGCCTAAGAGGACGGGTCGGGTCGTCACTTTCTCCCCAACATAAACAAACGCTCGTCCTCGAGCGGACCCAGAGTTGTACTAGAAGCAACCCAATAGCTGAATGATCTAACCAAGCATATACTCGGGGTGATCCCACGTCACCCTATCTCACATAAGTTTGATAACATAATATAGTTGGAATTTCACAGTCCATCCAAACTATAAACCGCATTGCACTTTCTGAAATCATATACCAAATCTGAACCCCACGTTTATACTCAGAATGAACCTAAACCAACTGACATAACCCATACTTGCCACTCCAGGTGAGACCATATGATACACTACACAACCCAAACACTCGGGATGATGACATATATTCACGACAATTGGACACAATAACCAAATATAATAGAAAAACCTTTTCCGTTAGCTAAAGTCTTATTCGAGCGCCTTCATATACTGCCCATGGCAACTGAAACATGCGATATACCGAACCCATCTCTCAGGTCAACCATTCATGAATCCATTTCCCTTTTGACTGATACCACAATAGATTTCGGAGCCAAACCTTGATATTACCTTTCCAACCAGCTGAAATCACATATGCTCGCACTCATTAATGACTCCAACGATAATTTCAATTATAACACACCACATTGGTGATATGACACCTCAACTTCAACCTAAGCCACGACGTGCACAACACATGCTCCAATAAGAAACGATATGAACACACTCAAATCATGACAACTGACTTAAAGAAGAGTTGTAATTTAATTCCTTTATACCATCACAACACAAAACTAATATTCTGTCTCACATCATAGTAATAGAGTACTTTAATCCTCCTCGAAAAGTTATAACATCATGTGGCCTTACCACAACTCATGATTCAATCTAAACACTATTACCCCTGAGGCACCTCAAGTCACCACACTCAACACGGTCAGCCACGCATAGATTGAGGTCTGAAACTAAGAAATCTATCACACCCATGGTGAAACAATGAATATACACTATTGAATCCCGAAAGGACACAACCGATGCACTATTCACCGAGCAATACCCAATACGGACTTTCCTTAGAAACTAGGAGGTAACGCATACAAGGGAACATATATGATTGGTGAGCGGGTTCTGCTTCGGGTTTTCCCTATGAAAGGCGTCATGAGGTCTGGGAAGAAAGGAAATCTGAGTCCGAGGTTTATTGGACCTTTTGAGATCTTGAGGCGAGTTGGAGAGGTTGCTTATGAGCTTGCCTTACCTCCCATCCTAGCCGGAGTTCATCTGGTATTTTACGTTTCAATACTCCGGAGGTATCACGGTGATCCATCACACATTTTGGATTTTAGTTCAGTCCAGTTGGATAAGGGTCTATCATATGTTGAGGACCCCATTGGCTATTTTGGAAAGGCAGATCAGAAAGTTGAGGTCAAAGAATATAGCTTCAGTGAAGGTTCAGTGGCAGGGTCAGCCGGCCAAGGAGGCGACTTAGGATAACGAGCAGGATATGCATAGCAGCTACCATTATCTTTTTACTACTTCAGGTATGTTCTCTATGCTCGTTCGAGGACGAAAGAATGTTTAAGTGTAGGAGGATGTGATGACCCGTCCGGTCATCTTAAGAATTAACGTCGCGATCCTCGCTAACTGCTTCCTCTAAGTTCATTTATGCTATTTTTGTTTGCCGGGACGTTTGGTGTTAGGATTCAGAGTGTTTTGGGACACTTAGTCCCTAAATGAAAGCTTAAGAGTTGAAAAATGATCCGTAACTGGAATAGTGTGAAGACAACCTCAGAATAGAAATCTGATAGTTTTGTTAAGCCTATAAGGCAATTTCAGGATTGGGAGCGTGTTCGAAATGTATTTTGGAAGTCCATAGCTCATTTATGCTTGAAATGCCGAAGGTTGAATTTTTTGAAGTTTTTGGTCCAATAGTGAATTTTCGACCCGAGGGTCGGATTCGAATTTTGGAAGTTGTAGTAGCTCTATCATGTCATTTGGGATGTGTGTGCAGAATTTCAGGTCATTCGAATGAGGTTTGGTTAAGTTTTTTATCGAAAGCGTGTTTTGTACAAATTTGAAGTTCTTAGGCTTAAATTATTGATTAATTTGGGTTTTCGGTGTTGTTTAAGGTGTTTTAGTGGTTAGTGCAAGTTTTAATGAGGTATTAAGTGTTATTGGTGCTTTTGGTTGAGGTCCCGAGGGCCTCAAGATGATTTCGGGTGGTTAACAGAGAGATAATTGAAGTGTTGCAGCAGCTGGTTTTTCAACTTCTGGTGTTTTCGCTTCTGCGGATTGGGAACCACAGAAGCAGTTTGGGCAGAGATTCCAAGTGTCGCAAATGTGGAGGAAATTCCGCAGGAGCAGCCTTGCATCTGCGAGAAGATATGTATCTCATTCTTGTGGCAGTTTCATATTCTTCGAGACGATTGGTAGAGATTTAACTCCGTGAGTTCGTTCATCTCCATGGTGTGCCCGTGTCTATCATTTTTGACCGAGGCGCGCAGTTTAACTCACATTTTTGGAGGGTAGTATAGCGTGATTTGGGTACATGGGTCGAGTTGAGCACATCATTTCATCCTCAGACGGACGGACAGTCCGAGCGTACTATTCAAATTTGGAGGATATGCTTCGTGCCTATGATATTGACTTTGGAGGTTCATAGGATCAGTTCTTGCCAATAGCAGAGTTTACCTACAACAATATTTATCATTTGAGTATCTAGATGGCTCCATATGAGACGTTATATGGTAGACAATGTCGATTGCCGGTTGGATGATTTGAGCCAGGAGAGGCTTGGTTATTGAGTATAGATTTAGCAGAGGATGCCTTGGATAAGGTTAAGATCATTTAGGATAGACTTCGTACAGTTCAATCCAAGAAAAATAGTTTGACGACCTTAAGGTTGTTGATGTGGCATTCATGGTCGGAGAGAGAGTGTGTTACTTGGAGTGTCACCCATGAAGGGTGTGATATGATTTGGGAAGAAGGGCAAGTTAAGCCCTAGGTTCATCGGGCCTTTTGAGATCATTGATAGAGTGGGAGAGGTGTCCTACAGACTTGTGTTTCCACCAAGCTTATCAGCAGTACACCCTGTGTTTCATGTATTAGATTTCACACAACGATCACAAGATCCATCCCGAGTGTTAGATTTCTGCACATTCTAGCTGGATAAGGATTTGTCCTACGAGGAGGAGCCGGTAGCTATTATTGACCGGCAGGTTCGTCAGTTGAGGTCGAAGAGTTATCCTTCAG
>JASVEL010008844.1:0-204427 GCA_032618575.1 Nicotiana noctiflora
TAATTTATGAAAAGCGATTGGCAGCAGTATGTCATGGCCAATTGTATCAGAGGAGAATGGCAAGAGCTTACAATAAGAAGGTACGCCTCAGAAAATTTGAAGTAGGGCAACAAGTATTGAAACGGATCCTCCCACATCAGGCCGAAGCAAAGGGCAAGTTCGCCCCGAATTGGCAAGGGCCACTTATTATGACCAGAGTATTATCCAATGGAGCTCTATGTCTGACCGATATTGAGGGAAGATGCACCGACATGGCTATCAATTCTGATGCGGTCAAGAGATATTACGTGTAATTTCTTTGATTATGATTTTGGTTCATTTTGTTTGTTTGTACTTGGTGTTTATCGGATAATGAAATGACGGAGGCAATTCTTTCTTCTATCCAAACACTTTTAACCCTTGTTTCCCCTTTTGAGCCTTATTTATTCTTTCATATCCCTCTCTTGGAATCGTAACGGAAAAAAAATGAAAAAGAAAAGAAAAGAAAAATAAATAAATAAATAAATAAATAAATAAACAAAAAGGAAATCACATGAAATCTAAAGGAATCAAGTGAACTATGTTTGACCTGATTCCTCAAATAGGATACGTAGGTGCCTCACGGTTCGGTCATAGTGTAAATAAAAGTTAATCCTTCCCCAAACAAGAAACTGGGGCAGAAGTTATGTTGTTTTTATGAAAAGAGTTTTGATTCCAAGAGTTGTAATATTTCACCCATTCAGAGTTATTTTGAATTTTTGATACTCTTTACTTTTTAAGACCCACACAAAAACCCATATGAGATGTCCGAAAAAGACCTCCCGATCAGTATCCGGAAAATGCCCGGTTAGGCAAGTAAAGACCAAGAGTAACACACTAATCCCCAACAGAAAGGGAATAAGCTGAAGGAATTGATAGCCAATCCCCAGTGAACAGAATCTTATCGGTGCCGTTCCAATCTCCAGCGAAGAAAAAATAAAATGAGAGAGTCTTATCGGTGAAAACCTTCACAGGCACCATAAGGCGACGAAAGTTGAGAAGAAATAAAAATGAGAGAGTCTTATCGGTGAAAACCTTCACGGGCACCATAAGGCGACGGGAGTTGAGAGAAATGAGAGAGTCTCATTAGTGAAAACCCCTCGAAGGGCACTATGAGGCGACAAGATAGAGTGGCGGAAAAGACCCGCATTTGACAAAGAGTCGTGCACTTGTTCATCCTCAGCAAATGAGGCCATCAAAAAGATTAATTGATACAAATAGACTAGATTAATTAATCCGGAACGCACGATGTGATCGTTGGGACCGGTTATACCATTCAAATAAGTTCCTTTTTTTGCTTTTTTTCTCAACATTCGTTCAGAATGCTTCCTTCTTATTTTCTATCTTTTCATTTTCTTTGTTTAAAAATATTTGTCCAAGCTTATTTTGAGAAAGCCTTTTCAGAGCTTACTATCAGTTGCCGAATTGGTGGGATGCAAAATGAGGGTAGGACAGACCAAATTGGTCTGGAATGTCAGGAAATGGAGAAGACCTGAAAGATGCAGTCAAGAAAATCACGGACCAAGACCCAAAAGAATTCCCAGTAGATTTTCAAGATATGCGAATAACTCTGATAGATTATCAACCGAGTCCCAAGATGATCAGACAACACAAAGCGGGGAAGGAAAAGGAAAATGCATCCCCAGCTGATAACATTTCTATCTCCAGCAATATTGAGGGAAAAGGAAACCTTTTGAAGAAAATGATTTTTGAGTTTCACCATCAAGTTTTGAAACATAGAAAAGGGAAGGGATAAATGGAAAAACCATCCCCAGCAGAAATATCATTCCCAGCGAATAACATCATCCCCGACAAGTTTCGGGAACTTAGGACAGGAAGAAGGAAAAGCCATCCCTGGCAGGAGTGGCACGACCATTCACTGCATTTAAACAAACAAATTTTCTTTGATTTGAAGCAGGTAAATGGAAATGTTGATGATATAAGAAAGACATGCCACAAGGAATATTACCAAAACTGGGCAGAAAATTTTCGCCATTGTCGAAAAGTTTCTCAAAGAAAACAAGGAAATCAATTCAAGAGATTTTTAATTTCATGAAATCAGGAGCCCGCCTATTAGAACGGAGGTTGTTATTTTTATATTGAAGAAGTCAGGAGCCCACCTGTATAACGGAGGTTGTTATCTTAAATTGAAGAAGTTAGGAGCCCGCCTGTAGAATGGAGGTTGTTATTTCAAATTAAAGAAGATCAGGAGCCCGCATGTAGAATGGAGGTGTTATTTTAAGTTGAAGAAGTTAGGAGCCCGCCTGTTAGAACGAAGGTTGTTATTTCAAATTGAAGACGTCAGGAGCCCGCCTATAGAATGGAGGTGTTATCTTAAATTGAAGAAGTCAGGAGCCCGCCTGTTAGAATGGAGGTTGTTATTTCAAATTGAAGAAGTCAGGAGCACGCCTGTTAGAACGGAGGTAGTTATTTTAAGTTGAAGAAGTCAGGAGCCCGCTTGTTAGAACGGAGGTTGTTATTTCAAATTGAAGAAGTCAGGAGCTCGCCTGTAGAATGGAGGTGTTATTTTAAAGTTGAAGAAGATCAGGATTTCGCCTGTAGAACGGAGGTTGTTATTTTAAGTTCAAGAAGATCAGGAGCCTACCTGTAGAGTGGAGGTGTTATTTTCAGTTGAAGAGGATCAGGAGCCCGCCTATAGAACGGAGGTGTTACTTTCAGTTGAAGAAGATCAGTAACGCGCCTGTCGAATGGAGGTTATTATTTTAAGTTGAAGATAGATAGGATCATGTGATCCGTAGGCTAGCCTAACTTCTTGTTTTATTTTTAGCACGGTGTAATAAGGAGGTCGGTAAACAGCAACATCATGCAACAGCAGTAACGGCAAGATCACAGCTTCATGGTAGTACTAGCTACCAAAAATTTCCGAACTTCATTGACCTGATTCCTGTTTAGCCCAGGATATGTAGGAGACCTTTTAAAGCAAAGGTTAGGTCAAGTCTTTCAAAAAGACTTCACACGGAGTACCCAAACGGGCAAAAATCGCTCATATCCGCTCACTTATCTTTGCACGAAAAATCTTCATGCTTACGCGCAAAGAGGGGCAGCTGTGAGCACGTGATTTTTTCCCTATATAAGAATCACTCCCAAAAAATTCAAAATAAAAGAGTTTTGTGTCGTTTGCAATTTTTGTGGATTTTATGTTATTTTTCTTATTGTTTGCATTTGTGTATCCATGTTTATTTATTTAAATAAATAAAAATACAAAAATATATTGCATATGTATATAAAATTAAAGTTTGCAATTGAGAGTAATTAAGTTTGTTTTATGAAAATGAAAAAAACACAAAAATATGTATTATTGCATTTTTCTAGCCTTTAAATGTCCAATTGTGTGATTTTTCTTTAAAATATTTGTGATAATTTCTACTTAGAGTTAATTGATATTTTTAGGATAATTTGGTCGAGAATTAATTTAGGATTGTATTTTTATTTTAATTAAAAAGAAAATAAAAAATAAAAAAGAGGAAAATTGGATTTAGGGCCAACTCCTAATTTAATCCCTAAGCCCGAATCGATTTTACCCATTCCAACCCAAATAAAACCGACCCAAAACACACCCCTGACCCGGTCTGCCCGATCCCAAACGACCCATTTTATTAAAATATTGACTGGGCCGTTGGATTCTCGTGATCCAACGGTTGAGATTAATTCCTGCATTTTTAACATACCAAACACCCCCCAAACCCTATTCACCCAAACCATTTCCCCTTTTCAGACCTCTCCTTCATCTCTAACCTTCAGAAACAAGCTCACCAAACCTCCGTCCACTTCCGCCATTGACCGCCGGTCAGAAATCGCCTCCGCCGGCGGCCGGTGTCGAAACAACACCAAATTAACATCGAATGACCATCCAACCACCCTGAATCCATATCCACAAATGGTTTCCTTTAACTCAGATCCTAGCTTCTCGAATCTTCGATTGAAGATTCGAGCAAAACTCAAAGCTACCCCAACCTACTCCAAATTTGCATCATAGCGTCCCCTGACCTCCCTCATACCCCTACTAAACTTGGTCTGGCTGGAACATGTCAAGCTCCAAATCCCGCATCCAAGAACCCTAATTTTAAAAGGGTTAAATTGATTAGAAATTAAGGTCCAATGGACCTTAATCTAGGCGTTCTCAACCGAGAACACCTCGATTAAGGCTCGTTTGGCTTCGATAATCCAAGTCCGAGTGCAATTTTGGGTCAATCTTATCGGAGGTATCTCTTTTCCTTCTTTCTTCCTTTATTCGATCCTTATGTGATTTACATGATAATAATTATCGGCTTCGAGTTTTTGTTATATTTTTTCTGTTCTTCTTCATAGACCATTTGTTTGGTCTCCCTTTTTCTGTGTGTGTTAATTAACTATGATTACTGTGATTGTACTATGTGTTTAATTTGTTGAAAGTCGTCAAGAAATTAGTTCATGTTTTTGATCCCCTGAGTTTGCCCGTGAAATTGTGAATCACGAATTCGTAGGTCGATTACGTGCTATCAGTTATACATATTATAATCGACTAAATGAATGTCGTCGATTAGGTCATTCGTGTTTATAGTATTGGTTGTGCTCTTCTAGCTATTTGATTATTAGTTGGTTTATGTTGTTTAATTAACTATGAAATATTTGGCATTCAGTTGTTTGTAGTGTTCTGATTATTAATTGCCGGATTAATTAATTCCCGTTTTTTTATTTTAAGCATGTTCCGAGTCTTTGAATATCTCGTTTTAATATAATTTTCTGCTTTAAACAACTGATTGATTGATAAAGGAATTGGTTATAGCTGTTACAAATTAAGGGGTAGGACAGTAATTTCAATAGGCTGCTAATAATTTTAGGAGTTAATTAAACAGTAGTTTAGGGGGTTTGTGTAGGAGTCTGCTAGTTTTAGATAGGGGGTACACTTTTATTATTAATTAAGGATAGTGGAAAGTAGGTACCTATCTAATATTGAAAAAAATGGGCTGCTGATTGGATTTGTAAGGTTATAAAGAGTGCTGGAAATTAGACTTAGAGGGGACAAAAAAAGAGGAGAAACTGAAAAAAAATACACACTTACATTTTGAAAGAACAGATTTTTCTACACATTTAACCTGAGAGACAAGAGCTGATTTTGAACACTCTTACATTTGAAAACAAAAACAGATCATTAAACACAGAAAAATTGAGAGATAAGCTGCTGTGAAAAAGAAACAGACTTCTAAGCTTCTGTTTTGGTCTGTTTTCAAGTCTTTATTCTGTTTTGAACCACTTTTGAAGTTTGAGTATATCATTCCCAATTCGAGTGTTATGTTACTTGAAGGTTTTCTTGAAGGTTTGATTTTGAATTTGTTGTTGTTTTGGTTTTCCGGAAGCTGCTGTTTTTCTATTTTTGAGTTCTCCTTTGTTTCGAACTTATTTTTGGAGTTCTAAGTCTTTGCTGCTTGCGGTTATTTGCTGTTGTTGTTTGAGTTGTTGCACTGCTGATCCCTTTCCTCATTTCTGTTGTTGAATCTCAGGTACATTTCTTCAATTATCCCAATGTAGCTTTGAAATTAAAGTTGAAATAAGAGTTACATAAGATCTATGCTTATGGAGATATCACTTGTAGATTATAATTCAACAGGCTTTGTTAAAGTAGATGTAGTTGATGATTAGCTGTTGTTTTATATTATATGAATAATAAACGACTGTATAATTAGAATTGCTTATAAAATGCTTGGGCCGTTCAGGGACAGTTTGGATCTTGGACTATCATTATGTAATAGTCATATTGGTCTAAGTATTTTTGTAGTATAATTTTAAATTAGAAATCAAGCTGCAAGCTGAAATAGGAATGTGGTTGTTCTTGGATTTCATGAATTTCACTTGTATTATTAAAATTGGACTGAAACAGTAAGTATGGGCTTAAACATAGTTATTGATTAAGAGTGCATTTGTTATTCATATGTTGTTAAACACTGCACTTGTATCTATGTATTCATATAAAATTCTCTTTTTTATATTTTATAATACGTATATCTAAGCATGTTTTAAACAATATTGTCCTTAGTGAGTGTTGTAGTTTAAACAAGTAATATACTTTAGTTGTAATAATAATGTTATGGTATATGTTTTAATCTGATAGTAATAAATAATTGTCAATAGTTAGAACGAAATTGGAAATTAATGGTAATGTGTTGTTAAGCTAATAGATATGATCATTGTTAGTTAGTTAATTGATTAGGAAAGTTGTGCTTGGTTTTGGAGATGAAAGCTAGCTGTCCCAGGGGTAAGACTTAGAGGCCCGGTGCGGACTAATTATAAGTTTCATTCTTAAAAGTGGAAGTAGTTCTTAAAACAAGTTAAGTAGGACTCCTTCTTTTACTTTAGACTCAACAATAATAACAAATTATGGTTGCCTTATGTTTAACCTTTTATATAAAGAATGAGACGAGCCTCGCCAACTCAAATGTACAATTGTGGGTCCCCTCAATAACAATATTTTCTGTTTTTCTTAAAAAATAACCAAATGCGGTAAATAATTTAAAATTACTTTATAATATTGAACATGTTTTTAAAAATCAGATATTTAGCCATTACAATAATTTAAGCGACCGTGCTAGAACCACGGGATCCGAGGGTGCCTAACACCTTCCTCCGGGTCAACAGAATTCCTTACTTAGAATTTCTGGTTCGCAGACTTTATTTGGAAAGTCAAAAATTTCCTCGATTTGGGATTTGAATAAATTGGTGACTTGGGACACCTTAATTTATTCCAAGTGGCGACTCTGAAATAAATAGAATAATCCCATTTCGAATATTGTCACTTAAATTGGAGAAACTCCCTTGTACATTTATCCTTCGGGGTAAGTGCGCCAAAAAGAGGTGTGATAATGTATATGTGGATCGAACTTCACGCCGCAGTAATATACGAGTGGGACGGATTGCATGTATGTATGTATATATATATATATATATATATATATATATATATATATATATATATATATATATATATATATATATATATATATATATATATATATATATATAGAGAGAGGAAAAGCAGGAGTGAAATGCATAATCTAATTATACTTGGTGTCTAAAATTAACGACTATATTATGAAGGAACGCGTAAGAAATTAACTCGTTCCTAGTATAATTAGGAGTTGTAGTTTGGGATGAATTAGGAAAATGTACTAGTATCTCTTCTGAAATTTTATAAATTATACCCGCGCGCATATACATATATATATATGGCTGCGCGCCGCAGCATTATACATATATATATATATATATATATCGGAGCGGGCTACGCGCCGCCGCATTATAGACATATGTATACACATATATGAACATTGGATCGGCTGTACGCTGTAGCAGTATGAGTGAGGACTAGGTCAGTGTGGGACCATGGTGAGATAGATGCGGACTGGAGATGGGGGTATTCACTGTAGAGATGACTTACTTGTGAGGTTACCTTTAGAACTGTTTAGTGATAGTACAGGTGTTCTCACTTTCAGTTATTGTTTATTATTATTACTCACTGAGTTGAAATATACTCACCCCACTCCCCTGCACTTTTTGTGCTGATATACAGGTTCAGGAGGGCAGTTGAGCTATCGCAACTGCTATATTCTCACCATTCCGTGGAGACTTCGAGGTAGCTGCCGACGTTCGCAGTACCTGACCTCTTCCTCTTTATCATTTTGTTGTTTCCATTCTGCCTAGACTTGATTGTGTAGTAGATCTCATTTGTAGAGGCTCAGACTTGTGACACCACGATTTGGTTGGGACCGTATTTTGTATGCTTCTACTTCCACGTTATCGTTTTCATATAAAAACATGTTATTTACATCTAATTGGTCACCTGTAATTAATAATTGGCTGGTTTAAGGGATAACATGGTCGGGCTTGCCTAGCAATGTGTTGGGCGCCATCACGACAGGGATTTGGGTCGTGACAGTGATACTCCGCGCCATATGATTTCCCCTCCCTATCTTAATTGTGAATATCTGCTTTTATTATTATGTTGTATATTATTTAACTGCATAGGGTTATTTGGTAGTCTGGTCCTAGCCTTGTCACAACTTTGCCGAGTTAGGCTAGGCACTTACCATCACATGGGGTCGGCTGTGTTGATACTACACTCTGCACTGTGTGTAGATACGGATACTAGAGAGTTTGGACTGCAATGAGGGTGTTGTCTTCAGTCCATTCATGCGACCCGAGGTAGTCCTGCAGGCGTCTGCAGGCCTTGGCATCTCCTCATATTTTTCTCTATTATTTCATCTATTTATTTCTGAGAAAGTTTGTATTTATTTTTCGGACCCTTCATTTGTAGTACTTTTAGACAGTTTGTGAAGCTGTGACACCAAATTCTGGGTAGTATTGTACTTCAGATTATGTAGCAATGTTTGGTTAAACTATTAAGTTTTCGCCTTCTGAAGTTCTAGTTATTTAATTTATTTCGCTAATTAATCACTTAGTACTTTGAATTGTTGAACATACTTAATAAAAAGGGTAATGAATTTATAATACTCGACTTGCCTAGCTTTCATGAGTAAGAGCCATTACGACTCTCGATGGTTAAAATTCGGGTTGTGATAGTATCTGAGCATTATGTTATTCTACTCTTATTTTAGTGATGGAGTGAATGAATTAAAGGTCTTCAAATGCACATAGGATTTTGTTGAAGTTCATATGGAAATAAACAAGCATGGATGGCGAGGGAACTGCTCGACAATGTTGTGGCTGGCTCATATTGCAAGGTCATGAATGAACCTTATTAATCCTCTGTTCCACAAGAAAATTATAAGAGTTTTTGTTGTTGCCTAACGTTTTGCTATACTATAGAAACTTATTTAATCAGTTGATTTAGACAATCTAATCTTGCTTTAACACTTACCTTTGTATCTTCCATTTTTGCGCAATTTCAAAATACATTTGGTTTTATATTGGAGAATAATATAAATCCTATGTTCTTATATAATTTAATAGTGTCATAATAGAAAGTAACCTAGTTATAGCTTAGCTATAAGGCAACATTAACAGAATTTCAGTTTGGGTACATTGCAAATTGTCCAAGTTAAAAGGACACTAATCATTCCTTTAATTATTCACCTGCTTTTAATCTAATGTTATCTAACTCGAGTAATTTTTTTATTGAGTTTGACAACATTAACTAATTTTGGTGTTTGAATTGGTTAAACATTCATTTGCAAGTATTTTTAGCTGTTCTCCGACGATAGCAACTAAACACGAGGGTTGCGCTAAAGTACTAATTTAACACTTACTCTATCCTTCCATGATTGTTTTGTATGACATAAGTTTTTTGTGCAAATATAATTTATCTATTAAATACTTATTAATGAGGAAAAAAATTGACTAAATTTTTTGATGCTTCTAACGTAGTTACACGAATGTTTTTTAATTAGTAGTTGTTATTGTTAGTAATTAGTAGACATTACTACACAAAACACACTATATTAGCTTTAAATCTTATCAGAAGGCCAATGACGAATTAACCCAATGGATTATAATGTAACGGTAACATATATTTTTTTAAAAAAAGATCAAAATATACGTGGAATTTTTTCATTTCTATACACTATTTGAAACTTTATTACGCTTAATGTCCATATTTAGTTAATTATTCGGTATAAACAAGTTTTATTTACAAAATATATATAATCCACCTTAAAATACCCTCAATCCATTATTTGTGCCTCTTCAATTGAGGGATGTAGATGGGAGCTGTGGAGATCAAGATGCAGCTCCAAGTATGAATCAGAAAATCTAGCACTCAATAGATCATGCTTTCAACATTTATTACTTTCAACATTAGTAGCCTTGTTAAATCATGCTTGAGAAAAATTAAAGTAGGAGATGATTGGGACAACTACTAGAGCACCGACTTTCGGAAAGATCAACTATTCTGGTAAATTGGAGCAAGCCTCCACCCCTAATACCGATGGATCGTGCATTCATGGTACATGTGGAGGAGGAGGAGTTGTTAGAGGTATACTTGGCAGATTTATTATGGCTTTCACTATGCCTTTGGAACAAGGTACCAGTAATAACGCTGAAGCTTCCTCATTTCTGTTTGGACTAGAATGATGCATAAGGATGGGGTACAATCTAGTCATTGCAGAGATTGATCAATGCTCCTTCAAAATTGCATCAACGATACAGTTTCTACACCATGGAGATTGGAAGAGACAGTGAATAATATAAGAAAATTGTGAAAGGCCATGCTGTCCAAACTGGATATTATTTTAGAGAAGCCAACAAAGTTGCTGATAAATTGGCCTCTCTAAGTCACACCACTGATGAAGTACACATATACACTTACTTTAATAGCTTACCAAGTCAAATTAGAGGTTTCTTGAACATTGATAGATGGCAGCTACCATACTTTCGAGTCAACAAGAGAAAGCCTAGTGAACTTATCCACGAGCCACCTTGAATTACCTACTTTATTTTCATGTTATTAGCATTTTTGGGAACACGTAATATGCTCATAGGTCATTAACCTGGTTCTCCGGGTTAACATTGTTATAATGAAGGCGAGGCCTAGCCCTCCTTCAACAAATGTAATTTGTCTTCAAGTGGCAATAAAAAAAAATCATGATTCTAAAAAAAAAAAAAGATGTAGTTACACCCTTTTCTGTTTTTTTTTTTTTCTCCTCTTCTCTTTCCTTATGTTTCCACTCATATATTTTCTCACAAATCACTTCTGATTTTTCAATCTCCTCGTCGAAATCAAAAATAATTTTTATTAGTTGGTTCCCTTTCAAAAGTTTCAAATTGATGTTTGTAAATAACCTCAGAGTTTTAGTTTATTTTTTATTTTCTTGATTGAACAAATAATTTTCCGTTGTTATCGACAATGCAAAAGAGAGATTGAAATAGATGTGAATCCATCTTCAGAGCAATTTGTATGGGGACAAATTGGATGAGTATTGTGACTAGTTTGTACATACACGTGGCCGGTCCTGACGAGGTGCAACACGAGGACGCCACCTTACGAGGACGGCAACATTCGAGGACGTCCTCACTTGTGGCCGTACGCCATAAAGGGGACGGCCCCGCCTTTTTTAAAAATACCAAGCCGGCGGACCCATCTAGGAGAACGTCCCTGATCCTCCCTGTCTTATATTCCAAATATACTTGTAATATCCGGGTGTTAATTTAATAGTTAGGCGAGGGGGCCTCCTTCCTATATAAGGAAGGGCCTCCCCCCGTTTGTAAGGATCGGTCATTTTTATAATAAGACATTCTCTCTCTCTATATTGCTCTTCTCTCTATTACCGACATTTTCACTGCTCACTTGTTATATATTCTGCATTAAACTTTATTATCTCTATATACGAGCTATCCACGCGCATTAACCTAACGATCGATCTTCGATTCATATTACCATTGATTTCGATTATCCATTTGTTTACATTGATTGATTAGTTCAAGGGTATTTAACATCTTTTGAGCGAAACAATTTGGTACCGTCTGTGGGGATTTCGAGAATCAAACTCGTAGTATACATTCGCGAGATACGATAAAAAAAAAACTCTTGGAGGATGGTTGAAAGTAACACGCGACCCACGGCTATGGCTGAAGTTACCACAAACCTCCTGAGTGCCATGAACGAGGCTGGGGGAAGCACAGCCATCAACGCTACTCCCTCTACCGCGCCTGAAGCTGAAACCTCTCCCATACCCCTGGGAAGGGACCCCAATATGAAAGAGGCACCTCCAGCGGTCAGAAGGCTACAGGAGGAATGGCTGACTAACACCCTAAGCATCTTGGTGGAAAAACCACCGCAGGGTGCAAAAATGCCGCTCCGGCTACCAGCAACACCACCGCAACAGACGAACGGGAAGAAACATGGACCAACAGCCGACCTATCGAGACCCAGACGCACGACGACACGCTAGCCTCCATCCTCGGAAAATGAAGGAAATGGAAGGTGAAAACCAGGTCCTCCGCGATCAGATGAAGTAGCACCAAGACAGGGTTGACAAGATTCCTAGGGCACCTAAGCTACTACCCAAGCGGGACGTAGGAAGGTTCGTCGAACAACCTTATTCCGAAGAAGCAACACCCTACACCATCCTGAAAAACCTTCAAGATGCCCCCATACCTGAAGGTGTACGACGGAACCACCGACCCTGAGGATCATCTCATCCACTACGTCACCGCAGTAAAAGGTAATGACCTATCTAAAGAACAGGTTTCGTCAGTGCTGCTGAAGAAGTTCGGCGAAATGCTGACTGGAGGAGCGCTAACCTGGTATTTTCAACTACCCATCAAGGCAATCTCGACCTTAGAGGAAATGGCTGATAAATTCGTCACCGCACATGCCGGTGCCAAGAAAGTGGAAGCAAGGGTGAACGACATATTCGCCATCCGACATACCGCGGGCGAAGGCCTCAGGGACTTCCTCGCAAGGTTCAACAGGGTAAGAATGAGCCTGCCAAATGTGTCGGAAGGAATGGCGGTAGCAGCCTTCCAAAACGGGCTCAACAGGGACGGCTCCAGCGCTACCAAGAAGGTGCTGAGCTGGCTCATGAAGTACCCTCCCACCACTTGGGATGAGATCCACAACGCCTACTACGCCGAGGTGCGGGCAGATGAAGAGGATCTCAACGGACCAACCCGGCTGCTGGCTGCCGTGCACCCGGACGCGAGGAAGGATCGACGACATGAGGGACGCCGGGTACTCCCTCTATGCCCTAGCAGGGAATGACACCAACCCTACGCAAGGTCTTTACTCCCACCCCCGCGACACACGGATGTTGTGCAGCGTCACGTCGCCCCACTCAGAAATGATCGAGGTACGCCCCCTTTACTTTCATCACATAACTTTTGTGTTTCGCGCTCAGAAGTGGTGTACGCACTGGAGAAGCTCGGCACCAAGGTGTAGTGGCCCAAAATGATGAAGTCAGACCCAGCCAAGAGGAAATCCAACGTCCTGTGTGAGTTCCATCAGGAACGAGGACATATGACTAAAGGCTGCATCGGCCTACGGCAGGAAGTCGTCAGAATGCTCAATCATAGATACCTGAAGGAACTTCTCAGCGATAAGGGGAAAGCTAATTTTGGCCGCGGGCGGGATCACTCCAGGGGACCCCCAAAGCCACCCTCTCCGACACGTACGGTAAATATGATCGTCGAGGAGGCGGATGACGCCACCATCAACCACGCCAAGTTCACCAACACACACCGACTGAAGAGAACTATCTCCCACGAACGGTACGATGACCTTGAAGGGATTATCACCTTCGATAAGTCTGACGGCGACGGTTTGTGTTTCCCTCACTATGATGCTTTGGTTATTACCCTACGTATAATTGATACCGATATCAGGAGAGTCGTGATCGATGACAGAAGCGGCGCCTACATCATTCATCCGAGAGTCGTCACTCAGATGGGACTCGAGGACAGAATCACTCCCAGGTGCATAACTCTAACCGGTTTTAACAATGCAGTGGAGCGCACATCAGGAGAAGTGACCATGCCCGTCCTTGCGGGAGGTGTCACCCTAGAAACAACCTTTCATGTGATGAACCAGGAGACGGCCTACAACGTCATAATTGGACTTCCATGGATACACGCCATGCGAGCGGTCCCATCAAGACTGTACCAAGTAATCAAATTCCCTACCCTACAGGGAATATTCAGCATCAAAGGGGAGCCGCGCACAGCGCAGGAATGTTATAAAATAACTCAAGATTGCGCCCACACAAAACAACTGAGTGGGTCAAGCGCGAAAGCATAGCAATCAACCATGTCGGGGACTCAAACAGACCCGACGGCCGACGCCATAAGGGATCCAAACGTCATAGAAGCTTGAAATACTACGGCCGAGGAGCTCGACCCGGTCCAACTAGACCAGAATGACCCTGAGAAGAAGGCCTACATCGGTAACGGGCTCGTGAACCCGGGTAAGTACCATGAATTTCTGACAAAACATGTAGACACGTTTGCTTTTTCCCATGCAGACATGCCAGGGATCTCACCGGATATCGCCACGCACCGGCTCAGCGTGGATCCATTACATCCACTAGTGAAAGAAGGCAGGAGAAAATTCAATGCCGCCATCAATGAGGCGGTCCGAGAGGAGGTAGACAAGTTACTTGCCAACGGGTCCGTCAGAGAGTCGAAGTACCCGCAATGGATCGCCAACGTGGTAATGGTAAAAAAAAAAGCGGAAAGTGGAGGATGTGTGTGGACTTCACCGACCTAAACAAGGCCTGTCCTAAAGACTCCTTCCCCCGCCCCACATCGATCAACTGATCGACACCACAGCAGGGCATAAGCTATTGAGCTTCCTGGACGCCTATTCCGGCTACAATCAAATTCTGATGGTGGAGGAGGATCAGGAAAAAACTACCTTCATCACCCACCAAAGTACTTACTGCTACAGGGTGATGCCCTTCGGGTTGAAGAACGCGGGAGCCACCTACTAGAGGTTGGTCACTAAGATGTTCAATAAGCAACTCAGGAAAACCATGGAGGTTTACATTGATGACATGCTGGTTAAATCGGCAAAAAAGGAGGACCATATCGATCACCTGCGAGAGGCATTCGAAATCTTGAACAGTTACGGGATGAAGTTAAACCCCGAAAAATGCGCTTTTGGCATAGCATCTGGGAAGTTCCTCGGTTTCCTCGTATCACAGAGGGGGATCGAGGCCAACCCAGACCAAATCAAGGCGATCACCTCGATACCCGAAGCACTTACCAGCAAAACACAGGTTCAGAAGCTGACAGGCCGAATAGTCGCCCTCTCCTGCTTCATCTCCCGATCATCAGACAGGTGCCACAAGTTCTTCAATGTGTTAAGGAAGGATAACGGTTTCCACTGGAATGACGAATGTGTCAAGGCCCTCCAAGAATTGAAAGCGTACCTGACATACCCGCCACTACTGGAAAAGGTGGAACCAAACGAACCTCTATTAATATACCTGGCCATCTCCGAGGTTGCAGTCAGCGCGATGCTCATCCGCGAGCAGAAAGGTACGCAATCACCTATCTATTACATTAGCAAGACTCTAGTGGACAGCGAGACTCGGTACCCACACCTCGAGAAACTGGCACTGGCATTGGTCACGGCTTCCTGAAAGCTGAGACCTTACTTCCAATGCCACCCCATCCGGGTAGTGACCACCTTCTCTCTAAGAAGCATCCTACACAAGCCCAAACTGTCGGGCCGTCTCGCCAGATAGGCTATAGAGCTCAGCGAGCATGAAATCACCTATGTCCCTAAAACCGCCATCAAATCACAAGTCCTCGCCGACTTCATAGCCGACTTCAGCACCGGCCTCTCACCTGAGGCTGAGAAGGAGGCCCTGCAAACGGCCCCTAACATAGATCCCTGGATACTCCACACCGATGGGGCCGCGAACGCCTCAGGATCGGGACCGGGACTCGTTCTTGAGGTCCCCACGGGCGAGATCATTCGCCACTCCATACGATGCCCCGAGATGACTAACAATGAAGCAGAGTACAAAGCCGTTATTGCAGGTTTGAAATTAGCCGCCAGATACGGGGCCCGCTGACTGGTCTTGCACTGCAACTCGCAACTTGTGATAAATCAAGTCGTCGGAGCTTACTAGATCAAGGGACAAAGGTTATAGAAATATCAAGCCGAAGTTTGTAAAATGATGGCCCAATTTGATGAATGTCGCTTCGAGCAAGTACGTAGGGTACATAACGCCGAAGGCGACAAATTGGCCAAACTGGCCACAACGGCTACGAATCTGAGCAAAGAAAGCACCGTCACCCTCATGCATTCCACCATTGATCGCAGCGAGGTATGCTCTCTACACCTAACATGGGACTGGTGCAATCAGTTCCTTTCATACTTGCAGGAAGGGCGGCTACCGCACGACAAAAAAGAAGCTAGAAAGCTTCGCACGCAAGCCGCCAGATACTACCTGGTGAACGGCGACCTCTACAAAAGAACATTTGGAGGACCCCTGGCCAAATGCCTGGGGCCCAACAAGACGACTCTGGTACTGGAAGAAGTCCATGAAGGTCATTGTGGTGCCCATACAGGAAATAGAGCACGCGTGCGGTGCCTGATACGGGCCGGTTATTACTGGCCCACAATGAAAAAAGATGCGGCAGACTACGTCCGACGATGCGAGAAGTGCCAAAAGTTCGCTCCCATGATACACCAGCTGGGGGAACCTCTCCACTCAGTCACTTCCCCATGGCCATTCATCAAATGGGGGATGGATATAGTCGGACCGCTGCCTCCCGAACGAGAAAAGGTATGTTTTTTTGTTAATTTTAACTGACTATTTTTCTAAATGGGTAGAAGCAGGCGCCTACGCCTAAATCTGCGAACAAGAAGTCATAGCGTTGATCTGGAAGAACATCATCTGTCGCTTCGGCATCCCCAAGGAAATAACATGCGACAACGGACGATAGTTCATAGGACAAAAGACAACCGACTTTTTCGACAAATGGCGCATCAGAAGGATACTCTTAATGCCATATCATCCAGCTGCCAACGGCAAAGCGGAATCATCCAACAAGACTATATTAAATATCCTTAAGAAGAAACTTGAAGACGCCAAGGGATTGTGGTCGGAGCTGCTACCGGAAGTATTATGGGCACATAGAACCACCCCCAAGTCCTCCACGGGAGAAACTCCCTAGTCATTAGTCTATGGGACCGACGCCGTCATACCAGTTGAAGTCGGTGAACCAAGTCTCAGATATTCACACATAAGCGGAGATCAGAATGACACAAGCCGACTACAAGACTTGGACGAGACCGAAGAAAGAAGAGAAATGGCCCACATCAGGTTAGTGGCACAAAAACAGCAGATCGAGAGGTACTACAACAAGAGGACGAAAATCCGCTCACTCAAGACAGGCGATTACGTACTAAAAGCCAAGACACTAGCATCAAAGGATCCCAACGAGGGAAAACTGGGAACCAATTGGGACGGACCCTACAAAATCATCGCAGCAGCAGACAAGGGCGCCTTCAAACTAGAGACCATGGATGGAAAGATACTCCAAAATAACTGGAATATCTCACACCTCAAGCGCTTCCACTTCTAAGAGACACCCCCCAAGTCGTACTCGTTTTCCCTCCGCCGGGTTTTGTCCCAATTAGGTTTTCCCTTAGTGGTTTTTAATAAGGCGACGAAGGAGATGTCCGGAATCGCTTGTATATCTATTCTGATGCGCTAAGCGCACCGGTCGGTACGAATAGCACATCACAGGGACTAGGGCTACAGCCATATTGTATGAAAGGCTACGGCCATCTCCAATGAATGAAGGGCTACGACCATATTGTATGAAAGGCTGCGGCCATCTCCAATGAATGAAGGACTACAACCATATTGTATGAAAGGCTACGGCTATCTCCAATGAATGAAGGACTACGTCCATATTGTATGAAAGGCTACGACCATCTCCAATGAATGAAGGGCTACGGCCATATTGTATGAAAGGCTACGGCCATCTCCAATGAATGAAGGGCTACGACCATACTGTATGAAAGACTACGGCCATCTCCAATGAATGAAGGGCTACGGCCATACTGTGTAAAAGGCTACGACCATCTCCAAGGAATGAAGGGCTACGGCCATATTGTATAAAAGGCTACGGCCTCCTCCAGAAGAAACAAAAGGCCAAGGCCTAAAAATATCTAAAGGAGAAGGCCACGGCCTCCTCCAGATGAAACAAAAGGCCAAGGCCTAAAAACATCTAAAAGAGAAGGCCACGGCCTCCTCCAGATGAAGTAAATGGCTAAGGCCTAGAGCATCCAAAGAAGAAGGCTACGGCCTCCGCCAGGAAAAGCGAAATCCTAAGGCATTAACAATTAAAAGTTAATGGCACGGCCTCTTTAAACGAAGGGTCGAAAGGACGGCCATGTGAAATGCATAAGCCCGACCTCGCCCAAATTGGGATTCAGGCCAAGTGCCTTCGACGTCAATATATTGGTGCGCTCCAGTCCAAGAATGAATTCGGGCAGAGGGACCCTCACTGTACAAATTAAAGACTACGGTCGACCTCGACAATACGGAAGTAAAAAAAAAGAGAAAAGGAAGACTTGAGACATTAACTGAAAAGAAGTCTTTATTAAAATATTGGTTGCACATTTACGAAGGGGAGGGGGCTACAAACTACAAGAATGCATAAAGCCCTAGTCAACTATTGAAGCCTCCGCCATCTCCTGCAGCCCCATCGGCGCCGTCCTCGCCATCATCCCGGAGTATCCTCTCAATCCAAGACCCAGTGCCCAGCTGATCCACATCAGCAAAGGATCCGCTCGTCTGGGACGGGGAGTCAGGGTCGTAGCCACAGGCTTCACGAGCCACCCTGACCAGGCAACGCTGCTCGTCGACCTCTGCCTCGCTAGCCCTGTCGGCGGCCTGCAGCTCCTCAAACACAGTTTGCCTCGCCTCGGCATATACCAACATATCCTGGGCTTCGCGAGGAACGTCCCCAACTGGGCCAATGGCCTCCGCTTGGCGAACAACCGCCGCTTGAGCCAAAGCCTCTTGAAGCTCGGCCGACAAAGCATCGACCTTGGCGCGAACTCGCTTGCCTCCATTATGGCCACGCGACCCATATCCATTTCCTCCCCCCGCTGTTGGAGGAGGCTCTCTAGCTCGGCATTCCGAGTCACACGGCCAGCAAATCAGCATCCGCCTTTTCAATCTGCTCTGCCTGCTTATGCAGCTATTCCTCCAGCAACTGAATGCTCTCTCGGAGGAGGTGGAACTCCGGGTCCTCGGAAAAATAATCCGAGAGCATCTTGTGCTTCTCGCGGGCCTCCTTGTATTTTTTCGACACCTTCCAAAGGGTAATCAGCTTCTTTCGGTCCCTCCGGCTCCGCTCCACCTCCAGAATAAGAGTCTACAAAAGAAAAGAGACAAGCTGAAAGCCGCGAAACAAAAGAATAGCAAAAGAAAAGAGGAATGTACATATCGAGTCATACCTGCAAGGCAGCACTGGCAACTCGGCGAGACAGGTCGCGGTCGCTCACCGACTTTAGCGACTCCGCCTCGGCATCACCGCACAATAAGGCAAAGTCCTTCACGGAGTGCCCACTCTCCTCCAACAGATTGTAGCCTGTCGGAATCAGAAGTCGATGTAACTGACCCGCCTCCAACGTGTCTGTCCCAACATGCTCCCGCGATGGCGCGTCTGTTGGATCTGAGGCCGCCTCAGGGTTCACAGGCTCAGCGGCAATAGCAGGTACGTTGTCACTTAACTTTTGGAGCGGCGGCACTCACCTTGGCCGCACTCAACACTGGGGCTCTCATCGGACGAATTGCGTCGCCCAGCAAGACTGGCCTCGACTCCGGACGACGAGCTGCCGGTTTCTTTCGTCCTTGGTCCACGACCACTCCCTTCCCGGTGAGTAGCCTACGCCTGTTGCGCTCCACCGGTTCATCATTAGTAGGAACGCCCTCTTCAGCAGGAATTGATGGGGGCTCTATGTTCGCCCCAGACGCCTAGCCAATAGACGGCTCAGGCGCGGAGCAAGAAGGACCGGGAACGCTCGATACAAAGGACTCCTGAATGGCGTGGCCAAGATCCGGGACGGCAACCCTGGCCACCTCATCGCTAGATGCAACTACGTCCGTCAGACCCTCCTCGGACTAGGCGACCTCAGGAAGACCCTTCCTGACGAAGGACGCGAGCTCTGTTTTCGAAGAGGCGGGACTAGCGGCATGACGTCTCCGCCTCCGCGCCATATTCCGAGCTGCAGCAAACAAAATAAACATCAGCTACGGTGACATCTAAAATAAAAAAGAAGAAAGACAGAAGTTAGCAAGTCAAGACCGTACTTGGAAGGCCGTACTTCAAACCAAAGGCATCCCACGTCCTACACTCCTCGGCGTAGGGGATCAGTCGATTCACCCACGCCCTAATGTCGGGAACAGGTTGAGGCGTACGCACCGCCACTACATAAGAAAAGCAAAAATGTTAGCACCTGAAAAACGGCGTGACGACTAAGCAATGAAAAAAACATAGGAGGAACAAATTAGTACCTACAGTTGGCATTCCACACCTCCGGAAAGCGGGTCGCGTCCGCCACCAAGTCCGAAGTGCGGATGTAGAAGTATTTCATCCAGAATTGACGGTTGGGCTTATCGTCCGCCTCGACGACCAAGCCCTTTGTTCCTCGATTTTTCAATTGCAACATCTTGCCTCGCATATAGCCGGGACTGAACAGCTGCAATAGGTGGTGAACGGAGACGTCCACACCAGCCCTGTCCGCGTACGTCGTCAAGATCCGACAGATCTTCCACGTATACGGAGTTAGTTGGGCCGGAAAAATATTAAAGAAACGACATAACGCCTCTACCAAGGGGTATATGGGAAGCTCGCACCCCATGATGAAATGGTATTCATGGATGGCGCATAACCCCGGTCGGTGTACATAGACCAGGTCGTCCCCGGCCACCCTTGTCTACACCATCTCCGGCACATGGCAGGACGCCCTGAGATTATTTAGCTGCCTCTCGGTGAACGTAGACCTCTCCCATACATCGGCATCCGCCGGTGAAGAAAAGTCCTTTCTCACGTTCAGTTCACGAGGAAGAAGGTTGTCCTCCTTCAGGGGGACAAGAGCCTTTTTTACCTTCTTGCTACCCCCTGACTGCCGGGAAACCCCTAGAACCAGTCTCTGCCCTTTCTGGTTCTCTACGACGACTACCTTTAGCCATTCTTTCTTGTTAGATTGCTAGCTGGGTATTGAAAGAAATTGGTAGCAAGAATGCTAAGAAAAGAGATACGAGTTGCCGAAAATGTGAAAATGAGAAGGCAGGAGGCAAGGAGTTTCTGATGATCTAAAAGAGAGGATGTTATTAAAACTTCCTTCTATTTATAATAAGCTACTGCGCGAAATTCGAAGAGTTTTTGCACCGGAAAAGAGGCGGAAAACCGAAATGTCAAATCAACTTTATGACCAGCATTGAAAACTACGGTAATTATGGCGCACGCCGTCGGCAGGCGACAATTCCGAAGAACGTGCCACGTACGCACGTGTGCACGAGACCCAACGTGGGCAGGATCTATCCGCCCATTGCAGATACGCCCCAGCCACATCTCCAATAGGCGGAGGGACTATCTGTATGGGGACAAATTGGATGAGTATTGCGACTAGTTTGTACATACACGTGGCCGGTCCTGACGAGGTGCAACACGAGGACGCCACCTTACGAGGACGACAACATTCGAGGACGTCCTCACTTGTGGCCGTACGCCATAAAGGGGACGGCCCCGCCTTTAAAAATACCAAGCCGGCGGACCCATCTAGGAGAACGTCCCCGATCCCCCCTCTCTTATATTCCAAATATACTTGTAATATCCGGGCGTTAATGTAATAGTTTGGCGAGGGGGCCTCCTTCCTATATAAGGAAGCCCCCCCCCCCATTTGTAAGGATCGGTCATTTTTATAATAAGAAATTCTCTCTCTCTCTACATTGCTCTTCTCTCTATTACCGACATTTCCATTGCTCACTTGTTATATATTCTGCATTAAACTTTATTATCTCTATATACGATCTATCCACGCGCATTAACCTAACGATCGATCTTCGATTCATATTACCATTGATTCCGATTATCCCTTTGTTTACATTGATTGATTAGTTCAAGGATATTTAACATCTTTTGAGCGAAACACAATTCAATTAGAGCATAGTCTAGAATCTATTAGGCACAAATACATCACCGCATACGACTTGGTAAGACAAAAAGAATAGAGAAAGTTAAGCATATAAGATCATAGTGAGTATTCAAACATACACATACATGAAACAAACAGAATTCTCAATCAAAGATAGAGATGGTTAATCGATTGACATACGCCTATCCTCCACTTTGCTGACAAAGGACTTCTGGGTTGAAACCACCTATTTGAACCTTCACATGCTTCCCATCTAACTGCACTTTGATATACATTTTATGTGCTTGGAATGCATCACTTCTCGTTAACAACTGCACAATGTCAGTTTGTTAACATATTATGAATTCCTTTATATCTACACAATTTATTCATGGGAATTTTTTCGTACACTATCCACTTAAATACAACTATAATAATATACAATATAAATATAAATTTTATACAATATATCTTTTACATATTATTATCTGATTTATACATAGTAAAAATAAATTTCATACAACTAATTATATACTCTACAATTTATCTGCAGCTTATCTACAACTTTCATACATTATTTCTATCCAGTTAAATACAACTACAATAACATACAACTTAAATACAAATTTTATACGATATATCTTTTGTATATTTTGTATCTGATTTATACATAGTAAAAATAAATTTCATATTACTAATTATATATTACACAACTTATCTACAATTTTTATATATTATTTCTACTCAGTTATATACAACTACAATATAATACAACTTAAATATAATTTTTATACAATGTTGTTCAACTTTCATACAATAGTTAAATGAATAAAAGAAAAATATATAAACAACATAATATAATTTTACTGCAATTTTTGCAGTATAATGTATGTTATGTCCTCTTCTTCTTCTTCGAGTTTCAATCTGTATTTCAGCCCAAACCAAGTCTAATCTTCACCAAAAACCCTCAAAATTGAGTTATAAACTCCTTATACTCAATTATTTGTAACAACACCCAATCTAAAAAATAATAATAATTTTTAAAACCCAAATTTGAATTCAAAGCTTCAAAGCTTTTTAGCGGTCGTCAATGACAAAATTGTTGTTCTCTTGTGTAAGATACGTGGGTGAGGGTGGTGGGATGTGCAGAGATAAATACGGGGGAGTGGAAGATATGTTAGAGTAATTTTAGGACATTAATTATTATCGTTAATTCTCTTGAAATTTACATAAATAGTAATTGAGTATATAAAATATAATAATAATAATAATAATAAAACTTGAGTAGGGAGAGTAATATAATTTCCGAATGTAAAACTTTATACGTTTGCTTCACGGATAATTGAATGGTAATTTCCATTATTGAGTGCAAAAGAAATGCTAAGAATTTTTTTTCTTCATTTATTAATAATCCACCAAACTTTAATCATAACACAAGTCATCACTTCACAGCTAAGATTACAACAACAACAACAACAACAACAACCCAGTATAATCCCACTTAGTGGGGTCTGGGGAGGGTAGTGTGTACGCAGACCTTACCCCTACCCTAAGGTAGAGAGGCTGTTTCCAAATAGACCCCCGGCATCCTTCCCTCCAAGAACTACCCACCTTGCTCTTGGGGAGACTCGAACTCACAACCTCTCGGTTGGAAGTGGGGGTTGCTTACTAAGATTAAGAACCATAAAAACACCTAATGCCACTTTCTAATTTTATACTCTTTCCTTTCCTGTTTGCTTTTTTCTTTCTATACCTTCCACATTTTTCTTTTGAATACTTCACCAAGAAGATTACTTTAAGATAATCTTCTTTTGCTTTGTAATTTATACCTTAGTCGGAATACATCGACAACCTCTTAAGTATACTTGTCAGTATATTTTATGTGGCCATTGGAACTAAGGCATATATTAATTGAGTACTGAACACATGATAAACTATTTTTATTATACATTTTCAACTCAAACTTCGAAAAATCTTTTGCAAGTGGTTTCATTATGTGAATAAATTAATCGCTTAAAATATGCAACATTCTTTCATTATGCACATAAAATATAAGCTTTTGCTACAACAAACAAAAATAAGACATAATTACTTAAAAGAACCCAATCAACTAAAAGAAAAATCCTTGCTTCGATAACAAAATATTCGCTCCGCTAAAAGAAGAAAATCAAGAGCTATTTTTCCAAATTTTCCTAACAAGTGCCTAATAAGAAAACTTTATCATGAGTTCAGGTGCTCGATTGGAAAAATCCTTAATTAAGTGTCTAAATGAAATGTACTAACAATTTTAAGGGATTGTCCCGTTTCAAATATCTAAGTATTTATGCAACATCTCTGAGTTCCAGGATAACTATGCTGGAAATCCCGCAAATTTTACGAGAGTTCAAGCATAATTATGCTGGAACTCCCGTAAATTTTACAGGAGTTCCAGCAAGTATAATTGTCTAGTATAATATACTGGAGTTTGGAGCACTGGTGCTCCAGTCTCCCGCAAATTTTACAGGAGTTAGCAAAGTATACCGGTCCAGCATAATATGCTGGAGTTCGTACACAAAAGTACCAGAACTCGTGTATATTATACTGGACCGGTCCATGTTGCAGCAATATAGTGACTATTTTTCATTGACTTGGAAAATGCTAGCTATTTTTCATTGACCAGTGTGAAAACTAGCTATACCATGATATTTTAACGCAACATCATGCATTCAACTAACTTACAACAACAATAACAATAACAATGGTCCAGTATAATCTCATGGGTCTAGGAAGGGCATTATGTACGCAAACCTTATTTCTATGCTGAGGGGTAAGGATAACTTAATCTAAAATATTTTAGTTTATCAACCAAATTACAAGAAATCAGACCCAGAAAAAAAATCAAAATGAGAATAAATAAAAAGACGGTTCTTGTTTTTATTTTTATTTTACTTTCAGATTTTAGTGAGAAGGGCGAACTATAAAAAAGGGGAAAAAATGCGAAAACACTTGGCGTGAAAATAATATTACCATTATTATATTGTCAAGTTGAACCGTCTCTGTTTATTGAAAATTCTCAAAGCAGAAAGAAAAAAAGAAGAGAGAGAGAGAGAGAATTTGTTAGCAAATTAAAGAAATATAAAAGGATGGAAAAAAACAAATAATTAAAGATAACGGTAATGTCACCATCATCATAAGATGATAATAATATCAAATACAACCATATTACAGCTTCATTCTCCTTCTTCTTCTTCTATAAACTTTTTTCAAAGAAAACAAACCTCTCCAAAAACAAAAACAAAAAAATGCTACCTCTAAATAAAAAAAACTATTTTTCTGTCTCTAAATTTCTCTCTTTCTCACTCTTCATCTCCATCTTCTTCACGATATCTCATTCTGATGATTTCTCACATCTGTTAACCTTCAAATCCAAAGCCGACACTTCAAATTTTCTCATTTCTTGGTCCAAAAATAATGATCCCTGTTCTTCATGGCTAGGTGTTACGTGTCATCCCGTGACTGGTCGAGTCATTAAACTTGTACTTAATCACTTAAATCTTACAGGTTCTATACACCCTTTAATTCATCTTACTCAAATTCGTCACCTAAGTTTACACCATAATTTTCTCACTTCATTTCCAAATTTCAATTCTTGGCCTAATCTCAAACATGTTTATTTGTCACATAACAGCTTTTCTGGTGAATTCCCACCTGGGATTTATGGTTTAAACCGTCTCCGACGACTTGATTTGTCGTATAATAAATTTTCCCGTGAGATTCGGGTGACTGAGTTGAATCAATTGCCACATTTGATGACTCTACATCTTGAGTTTAATTCATTTAGTGGATCACTTGGTATGGATGAAACGAGACCTGTTGCTTCATTTAAGGACTTCAATATTTCTGGCAACAACTTTAGTGGGAAAATTCCAAATTGGTTATCCAAATTTCCAGTAGCATCTTTTACAGGTAATTCTTGAGCCGAATGTCTGTTTGAAACATAATCTCTATCTTCTTAAAAATAGGGGTAAGACCTGTACATACACTATGAAACTTCACCGGACAATTACACTAGGTTTTTATTTTCTTTGTTGTTGCTGTTATCTTTTACAGATAATATTAGCAGATAGGCGAGTCAGGTCAAACTGGAACAGATCAAAACCAGTTAAATCAATAAACGAGTTATGGACTAACTTGTCTAAATTTTGTTTGGTCAAAATAAGTTGAGTTAGGATGAACAAAGAAACGGATTATTTGCATTATATGGCTTTTTGGAGGCCACTATTTAAATTCTGTCCTCATTGTTTTAGTGGGCTAGGACTAACTTTGTTTAAAGCTTGTTTCGGTCAAAATGAGTTGAGATAAGGGGTGTGTTTGGTACTAAAGGAAAATGTTTTCCAATTTTCCCATGTTTGATTGGATTAAATGTTTTGGAAAATATTTTCCTTATCAATTCATTTTCCTTCAATTGGAGGAAAATTTTTTCCTTATCAAAGAAAACATTTTCCAAAGCTCCTTCTCAACCTTTCTCACCCTCACCAACCCATCTCACCCCTCTCCAAAAAATAGTTATTTTTTTTTAAATTTCAGTTTTTCCGTTACCATCCACCCTACTAGCCCTCCACCCCACCCAACAAAAAAAAATTACCTTAATTTTTTTCTATAATTTTAAATTCCTGTTTTCTTATTTTTCTGCACCACCCACCCCCACCCCTACCCCTTCCCCCGCACAAAAAAAATTACATTTTTTTTTTGTAATTTAATTTATTTTTTTTCGTTTTACTACCCCCACCCCCACCCCCTGCCTCCCCCCCCCCAAAAAAAATTAAAATATATTTTTCAGTTTTGAATTTTATTATTTATCATTTAAAGGCTCAATTTACAAGTTCCAAAATTATGAGTTTGGAAGTTTACGGGTTTAGAAATTATAAATTTACTGGTTTGAAAATACGCGATTTTTGCGTTAAAAAGTAAAGCATTACATTAGTTCCTTTAGATTGTGTCAATTTTTAGAGACTTCGGGAAGGGGAGGGGTGGGGGAGGGGTAAAAAAACTATTTTTTACTCTCTAACCAAACATAGAAAATATTTTTCGGAAAATATTTTTCACTTGCCAACCAAACAAGAGAATATAAGTGATAAAATCACTCATTTTCCATGAAAATATTTTCTAGAAAAACATTTTCCATGGAAAACATTTTCCTTCGTACCAAACACACCCAAGATGAACATAAAACGGATTATTTGCACTATATGGCTTTTTTGGAGGCCACTATTTAAATTAATTATATCCTTGATGTTTTAGTAGGTTAGGACTAACCTGTCTAAAGTTTGTTTCGGCCAAAATGTATTGAGTTAAGATGTAAACAAAATAAATTATGTGCACTATATGGCTTTTTGGGAGGCCATTATTTAAATTATGTCCCCGTTATTTCAATGGGCTAGTTGAAACTTAGTCAATTGGACTAAACGGGACAAAATTTGAAGAGTGGCTTCAAAATGTGGTGCAAAAAATCTTGAAGTAATTAACGGTCATAACTTAATCCGTTCAATGTGACCCATTTGCCCTTCCTTCTCAGTTTCGCTTTACGGGAAAAAATAAGTGAAAGCTAATGTATTTTTCTTACAGGAAACGTTCACCTCTGTGGATATCCGTTACGATCAATTTGCCCGAGTAAAACAGTGAATAGTAATCCAACTGTGATGAATACTGATCCCTCACAACTCAACTTTCCTAATCAAAGGAAGAAAAAACTAAGTGAAAATATATTTCTTTTGATAGTCACAATTGATGCAGTGGGAGTTATGCTGACAATTTTAGTAATAACATGGTGTTGTTATTACAGAAAAAAAAAGAATCAAGAAAAAGAAATTTACAATAAGGTGAAGAAGTATCATGATAGTAGTAATAGTTCAAGTTTGTACCATTCATTTGAATATGGCCATATTTTAAAGGACAAAACAAGTGATCAATTTGCAACAATGGTCTGTTTTGAAGGGTGCAAAGGATTTAGTAAAGTTGATGATTTATTGAAGGCTTCAGCTGAGATGTTAGGAAAAGGGAGTGTAGGAACTAGTTATAAAGTGGCTATGGATTGTAAAGATGTTGTTGTGGTGAAAAGGGTGATTGAAAAGTTGAAGAAAATGAAGGATTTGGATGGATTTTTGAGATTAATTGGTGGTGTGAGACATCCAAATGTTGTGTCACTTAGAGCTTATTATTCTTCTAAAGAGGAGTTGCTTCTTGTCTATGATTTTCTACCCAATGGAAGTCTTCATAATCTCTTACATGGTAATTTCTTTCATCTCTTCTCTTTTAATTCCAAAGTTCAAATTATTTAGTTAATAATATAAAAAAGGACAATCCGGTGCACGAAGCATTTCATGTTTGCAGGGTTCAAAAAAGACCGCACACTCTAAGGGAGTGTAACGTAGGCAACCTACTTTGATGAAAGTATCAATGACTTATTCTACACCTTGAACCCGTGATCTATGGGTCATACAAAGATAACTTTACCATTACTCCAATGTTCCTCTTCGATAAGATATTCAAGCATAAAACAAAAGACACATAGGGCATAAACTAATTGGAGTTGAGAGTTAGTTATTTTTATTGTAGTTGTAGTTATTACACTTATATTAGGTCTAATATTTACAAGAAGTGTTTTTATTTTGATTAAAAACTTGTATATCTATGTGTGTTAAGTATGAAATTTAAGAAAACCTTAGCTTTAGAATTCCCCTATCTTGCCTTAACACAAGTAGTATTTAATATATGGATAAAATTACTAAATAAAATGAAATGTATATATAAGAAATTCATATAGTTAATCCTGATTATCGTAATTGATTATTTGACTTAAAGTTTAACTAATAATATACATTGTTAGTACAAATACTAAAATTTAACCTTTTATAACTTGTTGTATGCCTTATTTTCTATAGTTTGTTATATTTATTATGAGTAAATATTTTTTTTACATTATATGTACATAAAATTTAAACTTACAGGAAATCGTGGACCAGGAAGAATACCATTGGATTGGTCAACAAGATTAAAATATGCATTAGGAGCAGCAAAAGGACTTGCTTATTTGCATAGTTACAACAAAAACAAGATTTGCCATGGAAATTTCACATCATCAAATATACTAATTGATCATTTTGGCAATGCTTGTATTTCTGATATATGTCTCCATTTGCTCTTACAAATGCCAATTTCATCAAATAATGGATACAAAGCAGCAGAATTATTAACGGAAAACAACATGAACACAAACCAAAATCCAAGAAAATATTCTAAAAAATGTGATGTTTATAGTTTTGGTGTGGTTTTACTAGAGATTTTGACAGGGAAAATTGCAACAAGTGAAGGAGAAACAAGTTTGGCAAAATGGGTACAAAGAGTTGTGAATAAAGAATGGAGTTGGGATGTATTTGATTTTGAACTTGCTAGGTATAAAGAAATGGAAGATGAAATGGTTGCACTTCTAAAAGTTGCTATGGCTTGTTTGGTTTCATCTCCAAAAGATAGGCCAATGATGATTGTGGTGGAGAAAATGATTGAAGATATCAGGAAAACGGAGAACAGTTAGAAGGGCAGACTCATTATTTACCGAGTTTCAGACCTTGCGTCACTCGGTGATAGACCAAAGATGATTGTGATGGAGAAAATGATTGAATATATTCCGGAAAAGGGAGAACAGACAGAGGGTTCAGATTTTGCGTCACTAAATTTTCGGTTCTTTACTTCTAATTCTTCTCCTTGTGTTGATGAACTCTATTGATTTGATTCTTCGTAGTCAATTAGCTATGATGATATTTTGTTTTCAAAGTTTTTTCCAAAAAATAATTGGTTTCTTTAATTTTTTTTTTTTTTTGGTTTCTTTGCATGTATTGTCCATTTCTTACAATTGTGTCTGGGAAAGAGCATGGAATAAAAAATTAATCGGATCAGTAATTGTTTTCTTCTTATATGTACACTATATTTGTCATTATTATTAGATGCGGAGCAAGAATCTGAACTTTATGAGTTCAGGACATAAAATATTTTAAAGTTATTAAGTTTTAAATTAATAATTTATATATATTCAATAAATTTCTTGAATAAATGCACGATTTAGACCAAAATTATTAGTTCGATCGAACCCGTATCTTCTACTCTATGTCCAACCCTGATTATTATTGGGAATGAAAGGAAGTTATTCTCACTATTTAATGAAAGATCCAACTCAAAAAATGAAAGAAATAGTATAAGAATGTAAAAACTCTTTATAAAAACAGAATTTTGTTATCCAACCATTAAAAGGTGGCAAAAAAAAAAATGTTCAATATTTTTTAATAGCAATGACAATTGAGCTAGTATTACCGTTTCTATCGCTAATTAAGGGCTGTGATGTAATGGTAAAGGTTCCTTTACCCTTAACCGAAATTTTCTTTGGCAAAGAGCGCTAAAATCCTCTTAATTAATTTTTTATGGTGTAAATCTGTTTTAGCAGTGAATTTCGGACACCAAATATTTGAACCAATTTTAGAAAAATTCCATTTTATCTTCTTTGAAGTAGTCAATGAAATGGGGAGTCCACTTTCTAATTTGGTCCAAAATGTTTTGAAGCAAATATATATATATATATATATATATTTTTTGGATATGGTTGAATCAGAGATAGAACTTGGTACCACATTTAACAGTTGTAGTAGAGCTTGACAGCTTCTTGCAGTTTATGTAAGAAATAGTATCATTTGTTGCCTTAAAATTCAGAAAAATATATAAATGTTATGAAATAATAAGAGAAGAAAAATAATATTTTAGAGAAATGTAGGGAGAGAGAATTCTTATTGATTTTGGGATCAATTACAATGGAATAGAATTCTCTATTTATAGGGAGATGAAGACTTAGTCACCAAGTAATAAAACCTAGAATCTCTCTAAATATAGAAAATGTGTTATAAATAGAACTCTATTTATAACACTCCCCCTTGAATGTCTATTCAAAAGATAATGTGTCTCGTTAAAACCTTAACTAAAGGAAAAGCCAATGGGAAAAAAAATCTAGAGAAGGAAAAAGAGTACACATATCTACAATACGCCTTTTGATTGCCTCGTTAAAAACCTTGCAAGAAAAACTCAGTGGGACAAAACCTTGTAAGGGAAAAAGAGGACAAGCGTTTGTTTAAGTTGGGGAGAATGTAACGACCCGGCCCGTCGTTACGGGAATTACCACCCCGTTATGTTGAAATTGTATGTTTTATGCTTTTATATCGGTGTTAAAGTCTATCGGGTGAGTTAGGAGTGATTTGGATTGGAAATGAGGCATATAGCCTTTGTGAAGGGAACTTGAATAAGGAAAGAGTAATAGTGTTTGGATAGAATCATAAATTGTGGCAAGGCCACGTGATGTTATGACCTCTCGAGGAGGATTCGGGTACTTTATTTCTATAATGCGAGACGCGGTCTGAGTTCTATATTATGATGGCACAGAGGGATTAAATTGCAGCTCTATTTGCTGGAGACAGTTGTCATGAATTGAGTTGTCATGATTCGAGTGTGTGCATACGTTTCTATTGGAGCCTATGTTGTGCTCGTCGTGGCTTAGGCCGGTGTTGAGGTGTTTATCACCAGTGTGGTGTGTTATAATCGAAATGACCGTTGAAGTCATTAATGAATACGAGCATATTGGATCTTAGCTTGTTAGAAAGGTAGAAACCGAGGTTTGGCTCCGAAACCTATCGTGGTATGAGTTTTAAAAAGGGAAATAGATTCACGAATGGTTAACCTGAGAGATGGGTTCGGTATATCGCGTGCTTCAGCTGCCGTGGGCAGGATATGGAGGTGTTGGAATAAGACTCTATCTAATGAAAGAGGTTTTCAGCTAGTATTTGGTGATTGTGGCTAGTTGTTGTGATTAGAGACTATTGTCTCGAGTGATTGGGTGGTTTGATACATCATATGATCTCACCCGGAGTGGTGAGTATGGCTTATTGCAGTGGATTCTAGTGTATCCTGAGTACAGGAATGGGATTAGCAATTGGGATATGATTTCAGAAAGTACAATGTGGTTTATGGTTAAGATGGTCCGTGAGATTTCAGCTATATGGTGTTTCAGGCTTATGAGAGATAGGGCGACGTGTGATCGCCCGAATATATGCTGGGTAAGGTCATTCAGCTATTGAGTTGCTTCTAGTACCACTCTGGTACGCTCGAGGACGAGCGTTTGTTTAAGTTGGGGAGAATATAACGACCCGGCCCGTCGTTACGGGAATTACCACCCCGTTATGTTGAAATTGTATGTTTTATGCTTTTATATCAGTGTTAAAGTCTATCGGGTGAGTTAGGAGTGATTTGGATTGGAAACGAGGCATATAGCCTTTGTGAAGGGAACTTGAATAAGGAAAGTCAACCCGGAGTTGACTATTTGGTTAGAGGGCTTGGAATCGGATTCTGATGATTCGGTTAGTTCCGGGAGGTGATTTGTGACTTAGTGGAGCGATCGGAATTAAATTTGGAGGCCCGGTGTAGAAATAGGCTTGAATTGGCTAAGGTTGAATTTTGGCGAAATCCGAAGGGTAGGTGAGATTTTGATCCGGGAGTCGGAATGGAATTCCGACAGTTGCAGTAGCTCCGTTAGGTGATTTTGGATGTGGCCTGCAAAATTTCAGGTCATTCGGACGTCGTTTGGTCGGGTTTTTGATTGAATGTGTAATTCGGAATGTTTTAAGGAATTTAGGCTTGAATTTGATGTGAATTATGGGTTTTGGTGTTATTAGACGTGTTTTGAGGATCGGAGCAAGTTCGAATAAGGTATTAAGATGCGTTGGTGTGTTTGGGTGAGGTCCGGGGGGCCTCGGGGTGTTTTCGGATGGTTAAACGGGAGAAAATATGGAAAAATTGCAGGTTTGGGGGTTCTCGTTCTGTTATTTTCGCTCCTGCGGAAATGGGGGCGCAGGAGCGAGTCCGCAGAAGCGGATACTGGAGCGCAGAAGCGCTGTTGATCGCGGAAGCGGAGCCGGGCCCGCAGGGGCGGCACCGCTGGAGCGGAAGGCGAGCCGCAGAAGCGGCCCAGGGCCATGAGGTGAAGGACCGCAGAAGCGGAAGGGTAGCCGCTTAGGCGAGTCCGCAGAGGCGGACGCCTAGTCGCAGAAGCGGGAAAACCCGCAGGAGCGAGAGAAATTCCGCAGAAGCGGACGCGCAGGGGCGGTCCATGGATCGCAGGAGCGGGATTGGCCAAATAGGCCTGGGTTCGCAGAAGCGACCAAAAGGTCGCAGAAGCGTTTGCGTAGGAGCGGAAAATATTCCGCAGAAGCGAAAATCGCTGTAAGTAAGTGTATCAGAAGTTAGAAAAATTTCAGAACATTTCACACATTTGGGTCTCGGCTTTAGAGGCGATTTGGGCGATTTTGAAGAGAAATTCAAGGGAAATCATCGGGTAATCAACTATGGACTTAAACTATGATTAATATTGGTAATATTATGCAATTATATCATGAAAATGGAGGAATTTGGGGTAATTTATGGAGGATTTAGCCCTAGGCTTGAACTTTAGAAAATCAAGGTTTTGAATGGGCAAATGGAGTCCGAATTTGGTAAAATTGACATGCTTAGACTCGTGTTGAGATGAGGGTTCCGAATATGTGACTTTTGTAATTTTTCGACAAGCGTACCGAAAGTCGGGTTTTGACAACTTTGGGAATTTTGATGTAAATCGAGTTGTATTGATTGGGTGTCGTCCCATTGGCCTAATTTGTTGTGTTTCTACTGTATTTGATCAGATTCTACGCGTGCGGAGCTTGATTCTCGTGGCAAGGGCATTGCGGAGTAGTCGTCGCGCCGTATTGAGGTGAGTAATAGATGTGGGTGATGACCGGCGGGTTCGAAACCCCGGTATACCACTTTGTGACGCTGTATAGCGGCGAGACACACACACTCTTGAGAGTGCGGGGTCGATCATGAACTGGAGACTATATATTAGTCCGACCTGTTGATACTGTATTATTGGCTATTCTCGAGCCGTTGAACCTCCTTCTTGGACGGTTGAGTATATTGTGGGCCGTGAGCCAGTTATTGGATCCCGCGAGGATCGTTATCATTGTCTTATCATAAAGACATGCTAGTTACTACTAGTCCGCAGCTATTTTTGTTATTATGCTAATTCCAATCTCTGGAACTTGATATTACTGTTTTCCAACTGAAAAATGATAAAAGAGTTTTCAAAAACTACTTTTGAGCCTGCGAGGCTGTATCTGCATATTAGTTGACTAGTAGTGGATCGGGTTGCGCGCCGCAGCGAGATATATGTTGGATCGGACTGCACGCCGCAGGAATATCTCTATGAGATGTGCTTGGGCTGTAGGAGCCCCTCCGGAGTCTGAACCCCCACAGTGAGCACGGGTACCCAAAATTGGAGTCGAGCTACGCGCCGTAGCGGTCATATCATGCATTGCATTGCATTTAGCTACATCTGCTAGTTGTTATGCTATTTATTGGTATTTGTTGGTACAGGTACAGTGAAGATTAATTCTATGACAGGGTAGCTGATTATAGCTTTACATAGTGCTTTATTGCGGATTTCTTATCCGCGCTGTCTTACCATTGTTTATTACCACTGAGTCTGGCAGTACTCATTTTACTCCCTGCACCTTGTGTGCAGATCCAGGTACCTCTCAGCAGTGATCCAGTAGCCGTGCGAGGCGACATTTGTGGATATTCGAGGTAGCTGCAGAGTCCGCAGGACCCGATATTCCTTCTTATTGTCTCTTGATTTGTATTGACTTTTCTTTCCGCATTTGGTATCTTGTAAACCTTTATACACTCATGTTCAGTAGAGGCTCATGACTCTTGACCCTTGGTCTATGGGAGTTAATGTATTGTGGGACTTGGTTCCCCGTCTTCGTTATATGTATCGCTATTATTTCGTGAATTAATATGCCTAAATGGGCTAAAGTGAGCTTCTAGCTCCGTGGTTGATATTGATTGGTCAGGCTGGCTTAGCAATGTGCTGGGCGCCATCACGACCGGATTTGGGGTCGTGACAAGTTGGTATCAAAGCCTAGGTTTACTAGGCCTCGTGAGTCTTGAGCCGGTTAGTAGAGTCTTGTGGATCGGTACGGGGACGCTTGTACTTATCCTCGGGAGGCTGCGAACCTTTAGGAAACACTTCACATTTCTTGGAATTCTTATCGTGCGCACTTGATTCAGCTTGAGATATAATTTTTGAAATTCCTTCCATTCGTCTATGTACGCATCGAGCGCTCAGTAATGTAATTGCCTTATGGCTTGTGATTTCCCTGAACGAGAAGCAAGATATAATCTCTGTGAGATCATGTTGGGCCAGTCGGAAAGACTTGAGGCTGGACCTTGTTTATGACTTGAGCATCGAGGTGCTGATTTTGTGAGTGGTGGCAATAGATAATGTATTGAGGGTTTGAAACCCCGTATTTGTACTATGCAGTGCTGTCCTGAGATGGAACACGCGTCATGTGATGAGTGTGGTGGTATTATGACTGGGGATTTGGACTTGATCCTTCCCGATTGATAGATTACTGTGTATAATGACTGAGACCGGCTTATATCGATGTATTTGGGCTAGTAGCCGTGTTTGGGGCCTTGTGCCGATCTGTAGAGTATTAGGGAGGCTTACTAATGGATGAGTTGTTAATTGTTCGACTCTTATCTAATTTGTTGTGTAGCCCCGAGCTATGGGCATGGTGAATAATTATCATATCTCGTAATTGGAGGGTAAAGTGCCTTAGGTGTAGTGGAACGAGTTTAAACTCGGGAAGACTAAAGTGATTTTGCTATGTGTATCCTGGTGGAAGGTATTGTGATGAAATGCTAAATTGAGAAGAAGTAGGAGGGTTGATCCTCATGTGTAATTGAAAGGTATTTGATATGTGTTATGATTCGAGCAGGTACAACGCAGGTTCAAGTATAAATTGTGATAATATGATTCGTATAGTATTGAGATTTAATGTTGTTGAAATACATTGTGATATCTTGTTGAGTTGTGGGTGTATTGTTAGAATGGTTTGGTGATTCTCTGGTAGGTGGATAGGCCAATTTACAAAGGGAACTCTGCCGAATGTTTTTTTTTGGAAAATTTGGGACTTAGAAAAGCTTTTTGTCACCTAAAGAGTGGGCGTAAATGTTGTGTGTGAATGAATGCAAGAATTGCAAAAGAATTAATATTTCTGATGATTCGAACCTCCGCCGAAGCTTGTAAATGACTTGAGTTTAATCTAACTAGAACTTTGTTGCATCTTTTGAGTAAGAAGGCTATGAGTGGCTAAAAGTGCTTTGATGTATGACTCCGAGCTAAGTTGGGGAGGTTGTTATTGATCAACTGATTGCACTGTCGTGTGTTGTGTTGGCTCTGTCTCTAGGTATGTTGGGAAATTTTGATAAAGGTTATGGTGCTTCGTAGATATGAAGAAATACTAGGATGTTGTGAACTTATGTTGGTGAAGAATGTTCGGTGTATAGAAAAGAAAGATAGCTAATTGTATCGGTATGTAATCATGTTTTGCGGTGTCAAAGTTCTAGCAAGGAACGAGTGGTTATGTTCAATAAGACGGTTGAATTACAACTGAATAAGGGTAAATGACGCCCGAGAATAGTCCTGTGGTGTTCCAGATTTTGCTTGTAACGGATGCATTAAGATTATGTATGTGGCTAAAGATGGTGTTTTCGTTAGAAGGGATCAAGACTTGTTCTATGTTATGTGAATGATGGGATTCTATGTATCCGTATTGGAAGGTAATAATACTAATTCAAAAATCGCATGAAGTTCTTCAAAACAAGTATTGTAGAATGTGGTACTCCTGGGAAACATTGATAGTGGCCTATGGGTTTTAGACCGTGTGGTCTTATGTACGAGTCTCGTGTCGTAACATGAGTTGAGTTATGGTAGTGCTACAGTAAAGGCTAATACTAAGTTAAGGATGGTTCAGAAAAGAAATTAAGTAAATGGAGCAACTTGTTAATAAATCAAAGCGGTATGATAAGGAATACGATTAATTCCCGGTAGGTGTTTGAAGTAATGAGTCTTGCAGATGTTGTGCAACAAACCTCTTGAGCGCTGGCAGTTGTGTAACTTGATATGGGTATAAAGACTCCGTCCTGGCAGTTTAACTTATGCAATGTAATTGGGAGAAAGAGTTTATGATGAGTTTTACCGTAGTTTGAAAATAAGTGTACTTTTCCTGTTGGTATGCAAGGCTTGGAATGTGTAATGAGTTTTCTCTATATGGGATCATGAAAGCCCTTGACTAGTTGAGTGCGCCGATGGTTGCGGCGTAGGATATGAATATGAATTTCCATGTTATCGTAGTGTGGTATGGTATATGCGATGTGTTATAGAAAGTTGATAATGGCATATTCAAGGTTTTGTGATCAGTTCATAATATATGGGGAGTCATTAAAATTATTTAGCAGCGCGGGCAGCTGCAGGTGATTTAAAGAATCGATCTTTCTGGTGACTAAAGAAAATGGTACTGCTATTCTAGTAATTTGGCAGGGTATATGGTCCAAAAGGACAAGGTAATGTAAACTGATAATATCCAGTGGTATGGTGGTATTCTCTTGTTGGATCGACTATAATAACTGAGTCGTTGATGGCATAGTGAAGTTTCTGAATGGCTTTCGTGGTATGAATGGACGCTTGATGTGCGTTATGTATTTGTACAGTGAAGTACGGGATCAGGCATTGTGATTCATGTGTTATATATGTGTTGGAGACTTGAAGTTCTCGTTAGTCCGCCTATGTAGTGGTTGTATATCATGTGTATCGACACTGTTTTGTGATTATCGAAAATTAGAAGCTCTAGTGGCTTTTTCTCTCGGCTTGATATGACGAATTTGGATTATGATACTTGATTGTTGGCTGGTCATCATTGGGCCAGGTTATCTAGACTAATGTGATATAGACTATGATGGTATGGCACAAATTGTATAGCAGAGTGCATCAGAGTATGCTCCAGCGGGGTAGTTGTACCTCAGGACCAGCAGACGGCTGGTGGGTATTGCTTGTTCGGTTGGGCCTTCGTGACGGATATCAGTGCATAGGTTTCTATCGTTGATTTGGTTCTGGTATTGAGTAACTTTGTCGGATATGCTTCTTGTGGCCGAACTTGAGGCTATATATGTTTACCATAATGAGCCATTTGACTCGACGCGCATTTCTTTGGCGAGGGTTCTATATTGGATCGGGTGGCACGCCGCCACGGGTATGTCATTGGAGCGGGTTGCACGCCGCAATAGTTTAATGTGAAAATAGAGTTAGTTATATATTACCTGGTATACAATACTTCCTAGCTTTTGAGGAAAAGTCCGTATTGAGTATCGTTTGGCGAATGTCACATCGGTTGTGTCCTTTCAGGATGTGATAGCATACATTAATTGTTTCACCGTGGGTGAGGTTGATTGCTTGGGTTCAGACCTAGATCTGTGCGTGGATGACCTTTTTGAGCTTGGTAACTTGAGGTGTTTCATGAGTAATAGTGTTTGGATAGAATCATAAATTGTGGCAAGGCCACGTGATGTTATGACCTCTCGAGGAGGATTCGGGTACTTTATTTCTATAATGCGAGACGCGGTCTCAGTTCTATATTATGATGGCACAGAGGGATTAAATTGCAGCTCTATTTGCTGGAGACAGTTGTCATGAATTGAGTTGTCATGATTCGAGTGTGTGCATACGTTTCTATTGGAGCCTATGTTGTGCTCGTCGTGGCTTAGGCCGGTGTTGAGGTGTTTATCACCAGTGTGGTGTGTTATAATCGAAATGACCGTTGAAGTCATTAATGAATACGAGCATATTGGATCTTAGCTTGTTAGAAAGGTAGAAACCGAGGTTTGGCTCCGAAACCTATCGTGGTATGAGTTTTAAAAAGGGAAATAGATTCACGAATGGTTAACCCGAGAGATGGGTTCGGTATATCGCGTGCTTCAGCTGCCGTGGGCAAGATATGGAGGTGTTGGAATAAGACTCTATCTAATGAAAGAGGTTTTCAGCTAGTATTTGGTGATTGTGGCCAGTTGTTGTAATTAGAGACTATCGTCTCGAGTGATTGGGTGGTTTGATACATCATATGATCTCACCCGGAGTGGTGAGTATGGCTTATTGCAGTGGATTCTAGTGTATCCTGAGTACAGGAATGGGATTAGCAATTGGGATATGATTTCAGAAAGTACAATGTGGTTTATGGTTAAGATGGTCCGTGAGATTTCAGCTATATGGTGTTTCAGGCTTATGAGAGATAGGGCGACGTGTGATCGCCCGAATATATGCTGGGTAAGGTCATTCAGCTATTGAGTTGCTTCTAGTACCACTCTGGTACGCTCGAGGACGAGCGTTTGTTTAAGTTGGGGAGAATATAACGACCCGGCCCGTCGTTACGGGAATTACCACCCCATTATGTTGAAATTGTATGTTTTATGCTTTTATATCAGTGTTAAAGTCTATCGGGTGAGTTAGGAGTGAATTGGATTGAAAATGAGGCATATAGCCTTTGTGAAGGAACTTGAATAAGGAAAGTCAACCCGGAGTTGACTATTTGGTTAGAGGGCTCGGAATCGGATTCTGATGATTCAGTTAGTTCCGAGAGGTGATTTGCGACTTAGGGGAGCGATCGGAATTGAATTTGGAGGCCCGGTGTAGAAATAGGCTTGAATTGGCTAAGGTTGAATTTTGGCGAAATTCGAACGGTAGGTGAGATTTTGATCCGGGAGTCGGAATGGAATTCCGACAGTTGCAGTAGCTCCGTTAGGTGATTTTGGATGTGCCCGCAAAATTTTAGGTCATTCGGACGTCGTTTGGTCGGGTTTTTGATTGAATGTGTAATTCGGAATGTTTTAAGGAATTTAGGCTTGAATTTGATGTGAATTATGGGTTTTGGTGTTATTAGACGTGTTTTGAGGATCGGAGCAAGTTCGAATAAGGTATTAAGATGCGTTGGTGTGTTTGGGTGAGGTCCCGGGGGCCTCGGGGTGTTTTCGGATGGTTAAACGGGAGAAAATGTGGAAAATTGCAGGTTTGGGGGTTCTGGTTCTGTTGTTTTCGCTCTTGCGGAAATGGGGGCACAGGAGCGAGTCCGCAGAAGCGGATACTGGAGCGCAGAAGCGCTGTTGATCGCGGAAGCGGAGCTGGGCCCGCAGGGGCGGCACCGCTGGAGCGGAAGGCGAGCCGCAGCAGCGGCCCAGGGCCATGTGACGACCCGGCCCGTCGTCACGAGAATTACCACCCCGTTATGTTGTAAATACATGTTTTATGATTTTATATCAATATTAAAGTCTATCGGGTGAGTTAGGAGTGAATTGGATTGAAAATGAGGCATATAGCCTTTGGGAAAGAAACTTGAATAAGGAAAGTCAACCCGGAGTTGACTATTTGGTTAGAGGGCTCGGAATCGGATTCCGATGATTCGGTTAGTTCCGGAAGGTGATTTGTGACTTAAGGGAGCGATCGGAATTGAATTTGGAGGCCCGGTGTAGAAATAGGCTTGAATTGGCTAAGGTTGAATTTTGGCGAAATCCGAACGGTAGGTGAGATTTTGATCCGGGGGTCGGAATGGAATTCCGACAGTTGCAGTAGCTTCGTTAGGTGATTTTGGATGTGCCTGCAAAATTTCAGGTCATTCGGACGTCGTTTGGTCGGGTTTTTGATCGAATGTGTAATTTGGAATGTTTTAAGGAATTTAGGCTTGAATTCGATGCGAATTATGGGTTTTGATGTTGTTAGACGTGTTTTGAGGATTGGAGCAAGTTCGAATGAGGTATTAAGATGTGTTGGTATGTTTGGATGAGGTCCCGGGGCCTCGGGGTGTTTTCGGATGGTTAAACGGGAGAAAATTGTGGAAAAATTGCAGGTTGGGATCCTGCTTCTGTTGTTTCCGCTCCTGCGGAATTTCGGACGCAGGAGCGTGTCCGCAGAAGCGGACGAGATGCGCAGGAGCGGGTGGTTACGCAGAAGCGGAAGCCATTCCGCTGAAGCGGGGTCGCTGGTGCGAGCCAGTGATCGCAGAAGCGGACGGGGAGAAAATGGGCTGGTTCCGCAGAAGCGGACGTTTGACCGTTTGGGCGAGACCGCAGAAGCGGTCAATGATGCGCAGAGGCGGATGTGTCCGCGGAAGCGGAAGCTTCTTCGCAGAAGCGGGTCCGCTTAAGCGGCCCTTTGTTCGCAGAAGCGGAAATGGCCGGCTAGGCCTGGAACCGCTGAAGCGACCCTTTGGTCGCGGATACGGGTGCATAGGAGCGGAAAATATTCCGCAGAAGCGAAAATCGCTGTAAGTAAGTGTATCCGAAGTTAGAAAAATTTCAGAACATTTCACACATTTTGGGTCTCGGCTTTAGAGGCGATTTGGGCGATTTTGAAGAGAAATTCAAGGGAAATCATCAAGTAATCATCTATGGACTTAAACTATGATTAGTATTGGTAATATTATGCAATTATATCATGAAAATGGAGGAATTTGGGGTAATTTATGGAGGATTTAGCCCTAGGCTTGGACTTTAGAAAATCAAGGTTTTGAATGGGCAAATGGAGTCCGAATTTGGTAAAATTGATATGCTTAGACTCGTATTGAGATGAGGGTTCCGAATATGTGACTTTCGTGATTTTTCGATAAGCATACCGAAAGTCGGGTTTTGACAACTTTGGGAATTTCGATGTAAATTGAGTTGTATTGATTGGGTGTAGTCCCATTGGCCTAATTTGTTGTATTTCTACTGTATTGGATCAGATTCTATGCGTGCGGAGCTTGATTCTCGTGGCAAGGGCATTGCGGAATAGTCATCGCGCTGTATTGAGGTGAGTAATAGATGTGGGTGATGACCAGCGGGTTCGAAACCCCGGTATACCACTTTGTGACGCTGTATAGCGGCGAGACACGCACAATCTTGAGAGTGCGGGGTCGATCATGAACTGGAGACTATATATTAGTCCGACCTGTTGATACTGTATTATTGGCTATTCTAGAGCCGTCGAACCTCCTTCTCGGATGGTTGCATATATATATATATATTGTGATGATGGCCATTCTTGAGCCGAGGAACCCCCTTCTTGGGCGGTTGAGTATACATGTGGGCCGTGAGCCAATTATTGGATCCCGCGAGGATCGTTATCATTGTCTTATCATATAGACATGCTAGTTTACTACTAGTCCGCAGCTATTTTTGTTATTATGCTAATTCCAATCTCTGGAACTTGATATTACTGTTTTCCAACTGAAAAATGATAAATAGAGTTTTCAAAAACTACTTTTGGGCCTGCGAGGCTGTATCTGCATATTAGCTGACTAGTAGTGGGTCGGGCTGCACGCCGCAGCGAGATATCTGTTGGATCGGACTGCACGCCGCAGTGATATCTCTATGAGATGTGCTTGGGCTTTATGAGCCCCTCCGGAGTCTGAACCCCCACAGTGAGCACGGGTACCCAAAATTGGAGTCTGAACCCCCACAGTGAGCATGGGTACCCAAAATTGGAGTCGGGCTATGCGCCGTAGCGGTCATATCATGCATTGCATTGCATTTAGCTACATCTGCTAGCTGTTATGCTATTTTGCTGGTACTTATTGGTACAGGTACAGTTGATATTGATTCTGTGACAGGGTATTCGATTATAGCTTTACATAGTGCTTTATTGCGGATTTCTTATCTGCGCTGTCTTACCCTTGTTTATTACCACTGAGTCTGGCAGTACTCATTTTACTCCCTGCACCTTGTGTGCGGATCCAGGTACCTCTCAGCAGTGATCCAGTAGCTGTGCGAGGCGACGTTTGTGGATATTCGAGGTAGCTGCAGAGTCCGCAGGACCCGATATTCCTTCTTATTGTCTTGATTTTGTATTGACTTTTCTTTCCGCACTTGGTATCTTGTAAACCTTTATACACTCATGTTCGGTAGAGGCTCATGACTCTTGACCCTTGGTCTATGGGAGTTGATGTATTATGGGACTTGGTTCCCCGTTTTCGTTACATGTATTGCTTTTATTTCGTCAATTAATTTGCTTAAATGGGTTAAAGAGAGCTTCTTGCTCCGTGGTTGATATGGATTGGTCAGGCTGGCTTAGCAATGTGCTGGGCGCCATCACGACCGGATTTGGGGTCATGACAGGCCATGAGGTGAAGGACCGCAGAAGCGGAAGGGTAGCCGCTTAGGCGAGTCCGCAGAGGCGGACGCCTAGTCGCAGAAGCGGGAAAACCCGCAGGAGCGAGAGAAATTCCGCAGAAGCGGACGCGCAGGGGCGGTCCATGTATCGCAGGAGCGGGATTGGCCAAATAGGCCTGGGTTCGCAGAAGCGACCAAAAGGTCGCAGAAGCGTTTCCGCAGGGGCGGAATTTTATCCGCAGAAGCGAAAATCGCTGTGAGTTAAGTGTATCAGAAGTTAGAAAAATTTCAGAATATTTCACACATTTGGGTCTCGGCTTTAGAGGCGATTTGGGCGATTTTGAAGAGAAATTCAAGGGAAATCATCGGGTAATCAACTATGGACTTAAACTATGATTAGTATTGGTAATATTATGCAATTATATCATGAAAATGGAGGAATTTGGGGTAATTTATGGAGGATTTAGCCCTAGGCTTGAACTTTAGAAAATCAAGGTTTTGAATGGGCAAATGGAGTCCGAATTTGGTAAAATTGATATGCTTAGACTCGTGTTGAGATGAGGGTTCCGAATATGTGACTTTTGTAATTTTTCGACAAGCGTACCGAAAGTCGGGTTTTGACAACTTTGGGAATTTTGATGTAAATCGAGTTGTATTGATTAGGTGTCGTCCCATTGGCCTAATTTGTTGTGTTTCTACTGTATTTGATCAGATTCTACGTGTGCGGAGCTTGATTCTCGTGGCAAGGGCATTGCGGAGTAGTCGTCGTGCCGTATTGAGGTGAGTAATAGATGTGGGTGATGACCAGCGGGTTCGAAACCCCGGTATACCACTTTGTGACGCTGTATAGCGGCGAGACACGCACACTCTCGAGAGTGCGGGGTCGATCATGAACTGGAGACTATATATTAGTCCGACCTGTTGATACTGTATTATTGGCTATTCTCGAGCCGTTGAACCTCCTCCTTGGACGGTTGAGTATATTGTGGGCTGTGAGCCAGTTATTGGATCCCGCGAGGATCGTTATCATTGTCTTATCATATAGACATGCTAGTTACTACTAGTCCGTAGCTATTTCTGTTATTATGCTAATTCCAATCTCTGGAACTTGATATTACTGTTTTCCAACTGAAAAATGATAAAAGAGTTTTCAAAAACTACTTTTGAGCTTGCGAGGCTGTATCTGCATATTAGCTGACTAGTAGTGGATCGGGCCTGCGCGCCGCAGCGAGATATATGTTGGATCGGACTGCACGCCGCAGGAATATCTCTATGAGATGTGCTTGGGCCGTAGGAGCCCCTCCGGAGTCTGAACCCCCACAGTGAGCACGGGTACCCAAAATTGGAGTCGAGCTACGCGCCGTAGCGGTCATATCATGCATTGCATTGCATTTAGCTACATCCGCTAGCTGTTATGCTATTTATTGGTATTTGTTGGTACAGGTGTACAGTGAAGATTGATTCTATGACAGAGTAGCTGATTATAGCTTTACATAGTGCTTTATTGCGGATTTCTTATCTGCGCTCTCTTACCCTTGTTTATTACCACCGAGTCTGGTAGTACTCATTTTACTCCCTGCACCTTGTGTGCAGATCCAGGTACCTCTCAGCAGTGATCCAGTAGCTGTGCGAGGCGACGTTTGTGGATATTCGAGGTAGCTGCAGAGTCCGCAGGACCCGATATTCCTTCTTACTGTCTCTTGATTTGTATTGACTTTTCTTTCCGCATTTGGTATCTTGTAAACCTTTATACACTCATGTTCAGTAGAGGCTCATGACTCTTGACCCTTGGTCTATGGGAGTTAATGTATTGTGGGACTTGGTTCCCCGTCTTCGTTATATGTATCGCTGTTATTTCGTGAATTAATATGCCTAAATGGGCTAAAGTGAGCTTCTAGCTCCGTGGTTGATATTGATTGGTCAGGCTGGCTTAGCAATGTGCTGGGCGCCATCACGACCGGATTTGGGGTCGTGACAATTCACTAGCTTCTTGAAGGTTGACGTCGACAAAGATTTTATATCAGTTTCAATGTATTTTCATAATGACATAACATAAAGATCTCTTCATTCTTATATTTAGGTACCTGAATCTCTCATGAGATTTTATGAAATGTTATGTCATGTTATCTTCTAGATCACTTGCCTCCTTTATTATGATCTTTTTGATCATTTGCTCATCTTCTTTGTCAAAAAGTTTATTTGAAACCGATTTGTCTATATGCTTTAAGCGTACTTTGTCCTTCTAGGACTTAATATGAGCATTTGCATTGAGAATATAGTTATATTTTTTGGGTCAGCAAATATGTCTGGCATGCTTTGGAATAAATTGCACACAAATTATCCTTTTATGAACTTTATGTTCATATTATTTTATTCGAGGATCTAGATGTATAAATGATAATTCATTTCATGTAACTTTTCTCGACTGTTGTATATTTTCTCCCCCTTATGTTAGAAAAACTAACTTGTTTCCTCAACTTTGAGAACTCATCTTTGTGCTTTATGGTATTAATCAAAATATACACCGCACATCAATAATAATATGATCGACTTATTTGGTTCCTGAACCTGAACCACTTGTGAGGGGAGAATATAATATGCTTCGTATATAACGTATATCGAACTGATATACAAAACTTTGTTCTCATAAGCAACTATTTAGCTATCAAGTGGAGGCACTCAATAAATTATTTTGCTAAACCAGTTGTGATGTAAACCAACTTATCAAGATGAACTTTTTGAATAAAAAATCTGGAATATGCTCTAAATTAAATTATTGAGCAAGTTGCCTTGCAAACACCATGTTGCAGGTTAATAATAATTGCACACGTAACCACCTCATAGATGTATCTTATGTGGTATACATGGCAGGTGAATGAGCCCATATTCCCCTTTGATATTTCCAGCATTCATGGGATTCAATCCCAATTTTAGTTGGTCAATTAATTAATGAGAACAAGCAATGTAAGAGAATTCGTAAAGAACTTTCTAGTTCTTTAATATTTACCAATGTGAATTCTCTATTATTTTTGCACATCATACTTAAATTGATATGTGATAAGTTGGTAAAATACCACCTTATCTTGCCTTTAAACCAATACTTTTGCTATGTTTGAAGTAATAAAATCATGTATTTAATGTCATTTACTTCTACTATGTAGGATTGAATGTGATTTAGAATTAATGGTGAAGAAATCAAGTGAAAACAAGTCAAAAGAATCCAAAAAGAGAGAAAATTCTGGGCAGTGCCTTCATGGTTCGCAAAAGCGACCAATTCATGGGAAATGCGAAAATAGGCATAAAAAGGACTCCTTCGCAGTTGCGAATAAGTGTTCACAATTGCGAACTTAGCAGGAATTGGACAGTCTTCGCAAATGCGAGATAATGTTCGCAAATGCGAACTGTGCAGAAAATTGTGATACCTCGCAAATGCAAGTATATGTTCGCAATTGCGAACAGTACATTAAAAAGGTTATCTTCGCAAATGCGAGTGGATTTTTGCAAATGCGAACTCTGTATAAAAAAAGGTCAACTTTGCAAATACGAAGATTGTTTGGGAATTGCGAACGCAGGCTTTTTTGGGCATATTTGGTAATTGCGAAGTACGTGCTTCAGGCATGAACAATTATGGAATTTCACATTTTTTGATCCCCAAATCATTTAATACCCGATTATGCTCATTTGTAAAGTATCTTTGGCGTACTTTCAGTTCTTAGAACTAGAGAGAATAGTTTTGGAAGCTAGGGTTTTGCATACACACTTGGATCTTGAAGATTGAAGCTTATGGTTAAGATTTTCTTACCCATTTATGTTTATTTCTTCATCTCCTTGCTTTGTATTGAATATTTAAGTGTGTAGTACTTATTTTCAACACTTGAATCTTGTTTATGGGAATATTCATGTTTAAAGCGTGGATTAAATACCTTGTTGTGCTTATGTATTAAATAGATGATCTTGTCATTTGAAGCTTAGATTGAATATATTGAATTTATTGTTGTGGGTTGTTTATTTGATTTTGATCTTAATTATTTTACTACATAGCTAACAGTGAAATATTATTTAAGAACCTTGAATTAAACTTGACAAAGAAATTTCTTGATTGCATATAAAATCAAATAGAACAAGTTTTGAATCCCAGGCATCGGGTGAAGGATTTGCAATTAAGATAGACATAAAGAATAAGAGTTGTAAATGCATTCTTGTTAATATTAATACCATAGACATATAGGTATTGAATTAACTTGGATAGATTCATAAGAACTCGAAAGATTCTTATGTATATTATTAACCTTATAATCAACAACCCGTATAGTTCAATAAATTAATTATAAGTATGAAAAGAAGCATGATTACTAGCAAGTCCATGACCACTTTAGTGTAATTCCCGAAGCAACCATAATTGTAGTCATTTGATCATTTTACTTGCTTTCTAGGTTAGTTTACATTTTCGCATTTAGGTATAAGTACTCTTTCAACCACCATTCTTAGTGTTTGGCATTGCATAAGTACCGATAATTTTCTTACATACCTAATCGCCTACACATTGTTCTCTGTGGGATTCGACCCCGACTCATAGTTGGGTAAATTATATTGCTACGGCAGTATCTATTGCTTTTTAGCAGTCGATTTGGACGTCACCAAAAATGGCGATATGGCTAAATCAATTATGCAACTGAATAAATTATCAATATTGATAAACTTTAGGTTTACACCATGATGTGTGCAATTATGAATAAACTCCATGTTTATTATGATATGGATTTTTATATCAATAAATATCCACTTTATTGTGATATTCTTTTGTTTATGTAGTACAAATTGGAGAATAAAGCGGGTAGCTTTTCACATACATATTACCCTGCTACAAGTTGTAGCAATAGAAGATATTAAATCTTTCCTTTATTTATAGTGTCAATATAATCAACCGCTTTGGCGTATACTTTAGAAACTGAATAAGTTTCTTTGAGACGTACTACAACACAATACCTTATTGGTAATTAATTATATTTCTCCAAAATAGTAATAATTGGCTCTTCCAGAGCTCTCAATTAATTTTGTACTGCCACAGATTCATCAACATCCATGTGGTGAATATCTCTTTTAATAGAAAGTTATACCATTATGTGTGTCACACCTCCTTTTGGCACGCCCACTACCCGGAGGTAGAAGCGTAAGGGAGTTTTTCCAATTTAAGTGACAATATTCGAAACGGGATTATTCATTTAATTCAGAGTCTCCACTTGGAATAAATTATGGTGTCCCAAGTCACCAATTCATTTAAATCCTGAATCGAGGAAATTTCGACTTTCCAAATGAAGTCTGCGAACCAGAAATTCTAAGTAAGGAATTCTGTTGACCCGAGGGAAGGTGTTAGGCACCCCCGGATCTCGTGGTTCTAGCACGGTCGCTTCAATTATTATAAATAGCTAAAAATTCCTGATTTTATACATGTTCACATCATAATGCAATTTAAAACCTATTAACTGCTTTTATCTAATTTTAAGAATAATCGCAACGTTATTAAAACACGTCTCGAATCACATCACATAAATTATACCCGTGATTTTGACATATTTTAACATCGCTGAGATTTGAATTTAAATCACATAAATATGCACCCGGGTTTAGAAATTTAGTAAGGCTCGTTTTATTCAAGGATATCCTAAAGTGGTTGTGATTGTCTAGTTGGTTTATTTCTAACAAAAATTAAAGTCCTAATTAATTAATATGCGCAAGAAGGTACCAAATTTGCATTTAACAAAACAGAGTGAAACTACCTTACTACTAGTTCGACCTATACATCCATGTCTCTAACTAATGGATCATTAACATTTTTTAAGAGATTGAGGGTTAAACTAGCAGGAAAATAAAATGGTCAGAATGCTATGATTATGGCTAATGCTTACAACCCATGTTTTAACCATATTCAAATATAATTTATCTTTTAACACTTTCCTATTCCCTTCAACTAGTATAATATTTCCCTGAATTATCGATTAACATGAAATTTGATGTTCGAAATTTGTCAAACATAACCTATCAATCACAATAATCTAACAGTTACATTCCTGGCTAATTTAACAGTCTATCGAGCTCATTTTTTAACTACAAGGCTCAATTATCACATGCTAACATGTTTCAATATAAACTAATATTAAAAAAAATCTCTCATACAACTCCATTTTTATCCCATTACTACGGATTATAGGGAATTATAGTCCATATACACATAAGGATTAAGACTTCAAATAACGAACTGTGACGACCCAAAGGGTCATCACTTGTTTTATTAATCATTCCGAGCTTTGGAGGTCTTGAAAACCTCATTTATAGTTTCCTCGATTTGCGTGCACAGTCCGGGCACAAAGCTGGAAAATATTTATGTTGAAATATGTGAAATATGTGAAAAAGTTGAAGAATTTTGATATTAATATTGATATGGTTGACTTTGGTCAACATTTTTGGTAAACGGACCCGGATCCGTGATTTGACTGTCTCAGAAAATCCGTAGAAAAATATGGAACTTGGGCATATGCCCGGAATTGAAATCCGAGGTCTAGAACCCCGGTAAAAGAATTTTTCTGTTAAATTGTTTTCCGAAAATGTTTAAGGAAAATGAAACTGAATTTTGATTAAAAAGTACTGTTATCGGGCTCGTATTTTGGTTCCGACGCCCAGTACAGGTCATATATATTGGTTAAGCGCTTCCTGGAAAGTTTGGTTGAAAACGGACGTCGTTTGACGTGTTTCGGCCTTAAATTGAAAATTTTGAAAGTTATGAAAATTTGAAAGGATTCTTGAGTTTTAAGGCTCAATTCATGGATTTTGATGTTATTTTAGCGATTTGATCGCGCGAGCAAGTTCGTATGATGTTTTTAAGTTAGTATGCATATTTGGTTTGGAGCCCCGAGGGCTCGGGAGTGTTTCGGAGGTGGTTCGGGGTGGTTTTAGACTAGGAAAAACTGCAGAAAATCTGCAGCAGACATTTCTTCTTCGCGTTCGCGTCCACCTGGTCGCGTTTGCGAAGGCTTCTCCTTTCCCTTCACCGCGTTCGCGACCATAGGATCGCGTTCGCGTACAACAAATTTGGACCCAGCCATTTTCCTCTACGCGTTCGCGTGCAGGCTCCCGCGTTCGCGGAGCCTGGCCTGCCTCCTCTACGCGTTCGCGTAAGGTGCCACGCGTTCGCATAGACCAATTTGTAAGCCCAGATTTTTATTCTTCGCGTTCGCGACTATGTCCACGCGAACGCGATGCCCATTTTTCCAAACCCTTCGCGAACGCGACACTGTCCACGCGAACGCGAAGGGCAAACTTTTGCCCAGACATTTTAATCCCAAAACAGAACAGAAACGGGATAACAAATCCCATTTCTGTTCAACCCCTTCTTCACAGCCCCTTGGACGATTTTTGAGCTATTCTTCACCAAACTTCTTGGGTAAGTGATTCTTAACTCGTTTTCTTCATTTTCCATCAATATTATTTGAATTCCTAAGCCTAAATAGGTGTAAATGGGTAGAAAAATTGAGAATTTAGTATAGTAAGGGTTTTCAATGAATTTGCGATCTAGACTTCGTTTTGGTGTTAAACTTAAGAACAAATTGTATATTTGAACTCATGGAAGATTGGGTGAACTTATTTTGGTTCGAAACTTGAGTTTCGATTATGTGGGCTCGGGGTCGATTTTTACTATTCCGGGCAGAATATTGTAAAAATCATATTTAGCAATATGAACTAGTTTGATAAGTAGAATTGATGATATTAAATCAATTGTGTATAGATACGATTGGATTGGAGTCAAATTCAAAAGGAAAAGGCATTGCTACGGATTGAATCGTTCGTAGACTTTCGAGGTAAGTGTTTATTCTATCCTAGTTTGTAGGAATATGAATTTAGTTATGAATAAATTGTTGAATAAGAGTTATTGGTGTTATACCGGTAATGAAGGTAAATTGTTGAAATTATTATAAATTATTGGTTTAAAACCGGTAATTATAAATATTATTGATATAGAGATTATTGGCTAAATGCCGGTAATATATAGAATTTATGAATTGGGATCGTGTGGTACGCCGACCACAAAGTGAATTAAAATCTTGGCATTGGCCATAGTTGCCGGTAGCCGATTGATATATTTGGGAGCGGGTGGTACGCCTACCACAAGATATAATTATTGATATATTGGGAGCGGGTGGTACGCCTACCACAAGATATAATTACTGATATATTGGGAGCGGGTGGTACGCCTACCACAAGATATAATTACTGTGATAGTTGGGAGCGGGTGGTACGCCTACCACGAGATATGAAATGAGAGAGGAATTGAGATATGAAAGTAAGATTTATTATGTTGATTAGATTATTCTGGATATCGTGAGTTATTGACTGTTATTTCAGAGCAGAGTATTTCCTTATAATGTATTGTATATATATGCCTATATTGCAATTGTACAGGTTTAGGTGGGTGACTGGCCTTAGCCTTGTCACTAGTTCGCTGGGATAGGCCAGGCACTTACCAGCACATGGGGTCGGTTGTGCTGATACTACACTCTGCGCTCTTTTTGCGCAGATACAGGTTACGGACAGCAGCAGCGGCAGTAGCGACTTGTGGATTTTCCGACTACTGAGACTACGAGGTAGCCTTGCAGGTGTCCGCAGGACCCGTTGTCTCTCCTATCTATGCTTTTCATTCTGTTATCTCATGTAATCGAGATAAACAGCTTGTATTTTCTTTCAAACAATTATGTGTATTATTCTTAGAAGTTCGTGAGTATTGTGACACCAATCTTGGGTAGTGTATCGGATTTGGATTTTCTTTATCATATTTGACTAAGTCTTCCGCTAATTTTGATTATTCCGCTGTAATTTATATGTTTTTAATAATAAGAATTGGTAATTAATGGAGATGTAATTAATATTTGGCTTGCCTAGCTTCCATTTAGTAGGTGCCATCATGACCCCGATGGTGGGAAATCCGGGTCGTGACACGAACCATCTTATGTATTTAAGCTAAACAGAAAAATAGAAAAATCCCAAAAAAATGACTTCAGGTAGTATTTTTGAACAACATTTCATCATGTATTTCCTCAACTCAACTCAGTTGCATCGATTCTTCAAAATTATATGAAATCAGAAGGTGTACCTAGAGATTGAATTACAACAAGAGGAAAGAGAGGTGAGTCGGCAGCAGTAGACAGCAACTAACAGACTAATACCAAACATCCCAGCAGTGGCAGATCCAACAGAATTTCGACAGAAAAACAGTAACCCAAAGACAACCAATAATCTCAAAGATGATTTTTGAAATCAAAACAAGAATCCTGGGAAAACCAAGAGAGGGCAAAAGCAGAACAAGTTTCAGTGAAGAAACTAGAGGTAAAACTCTCTTTTGCTCTCTGTTTTTCAGTATCTATTGCCAATGAGTATCTGTGTGAGTGTGTATGTGTTTTCAAGATTCTCAATGTGTATCTATTGCCAGTGAGTCTCTGTGTGTTTATGTGTGTATAAGAAAGGCTCCCTTCACAGATTCTCAAAAAATATGTTTCAAACTCTCTCTGTGAGTGTGTATGCGTTTTCAAGATTCTCAATGTGTATCTATTGCCAGTGAGTCTTTGTGTGTTTATGTGTGTATAAGAAAGGCTCCCTTCACAGATTCTCAAAAAATATGTTTCAAACTCTCTCTGTGAGTGTGTATGTGTTTTCAAGATTCTCAATGTGTATCTATTGCCAGGAGTCTCTGTGTGTTTATGTGTGTATAAGAAAGGCTCCCTTCACAGATTCTCAAAAAATATGTTTGAAACTCTCTCTGTGAGTGTGTATGTATTTTCAAGATTCTCAATGTGTATCTATTGCCAGTGAGTCTCTGTGTGTTTATGTGTGTATAAGAAAGGCTCCCTTCACAGATTCTCAAAAAATATGTTTCAAACTCTCTTTGTGAGTGTGTGTTTTGAAACTGTTCTGATCTTCTCCTTTTATAGCCTCCCAAAACCAAATTAGCAGCCCGTTTTAATTTGTTTTAAATCTGTCCAAATCATGTTACTCCCACTTTTTCACTTTTCAGCTTTTAATGCAATAGACCTGTCACACCTCATTTTTCCGCAGGCCCGCGAGGGCGCTAGGTATAAAAAGGAGTTTTTCCAATTAAAGGACAACCAAAATGGGATTCATTTATTGAGATATTCGGAGTCGCCACTTGGGAGATTTATGGTGTCCCAAGTCACCGGTTGAATCCTGAATTGAGGAAAGGTTTGACTCTATTTAACAGTCTGCGTACTAGAAATCTGGATAAGGAATTCTGTTAACCCGGGAGAAGGTGTTAGGCATTCCCGAGTTCCGTGGTTCTAGCACGGTCGCTCAACTGTTATATTTGGCTTGATTATCTGATTTATTAACAAATATGAACTAATGTGCAAACTACCACTCCAAACCGTTTTAATTGTTAGAAGAAAATTATAATGTCGTGAGAATATATCTCGAATTTCGTCACATAAATGTGTCCGCAATTTTTGATATATTCCGACTTCATTGGGATTTGGATTGGGGTCACATAAATGTGTACTCGAGTTTAGGGAGGTACAATTATTAAATACGCGCTTAAAACTATTAACGCATTATTATTTTGAGAATGCCGTGAAAATTTACTAAACGACCAATCTCGGATTTCTAAATATATACACTTATGAGTGCTTCACAGTTTTTGCGATTTATTTGGCGAGGCTCGTCTCATTTATTAACAAAATAATCCTAAAATGACTACATTTCCTATTTTTTTTTAGTTTTTATAAATAAAGAAATATCTTAATTAATCTAGAAATTAAAAATGCAACACTTATGTAATTTATGACAAAAACTTAATGAAACAGATTTTAATATATGTTTAAACAGAAAATATTTTTTTTTCGAAATTATTTTATTATTATTTTATTAAATACGAAATTTCATAACTTAATAATAAAAGAAGCTAATTCAGAATAATATTAAAACTTGAATATATAAAAAGAAAAACTAATAAAATCATTTATTCAAAACTATTGAAAATTATAGCCATATTAAAGCTTATATGGTAAAAATTATTTTTTATTCCAAATTGTTCAAAACTAAGCTTATTTTTAGAAAAACAACAATTATAAATTGGCTATAATTTTATTTAAATTCGTTTTTTTATAAGCTAAAAAATATATTATTTGTTATATTTAGATAAATGTTTAATAAAAATAAACATTACTTAAATAAATATAAAAATAAAAGTGCAAAATCAACAACTAATATATATATATATATATATATATATATATATATATATATATATATATATATATATATATATATATATATATATATATATATATATACAAACTAAACCAATTATCTTACAACTAACTTAAACTCATATTTTTTAATTTTTTACTATTTTTGAATTAAACCCTTGATGTTAACTATTTACAACTATTTACCAAAACCAAAATCAATCTTAATTATTTACACCTATATTTTGAGATGGTTAAACTTGAAAAGAAAACAATTCTTGTGTTATTGAAAATTCAAATCGTACCTAAATGCCTAATTTACGCAAAATAATTAAAATTCGCATTTTTTATTGAACTTAATTACATATTAACAACTTAGTTTATTAAAGATGATATTAAAGAAGTTCTCATTAATTCAATTAACAAAAGAGTAATTCATTCTTCCTAAACAATTTGAATCATTAATAAACACATTTATAACTATACTATTTAATAGTCATTTTTAGAAGTGATTTATTATTGCTACAACAAGGCTTAATTATTTAAAGTTATCACAAAACTTACAGAATATTAATATGGAATTTATTAAAACATAATCTGTAAAAGAAGATTGTCACGACCCGGATTTTCCCCCAACATCGGGATCGTGATGGCGCCTACTCGTGGTAGCTAGGCAAGCCACTGTATTCATACTATCCTGTTTTTAACACAATTTTAATTAAATAAATGCGGAATACTTTATCGAAATGGAAATAACAAATCACAAGGTGAAAATCATACCGAAATCCTCTACCCAAGACGTGGAGTCACCAACTCACGAACTACTATGGAATACTACACATAAAAGTCCGAAGGAAATATAACATAATTCTGTTTGTCTCGGAACAAAGAGACTACAGCTAATAACATAAATAAAGAGAGAGACGCCGGGCCTGCGGACGTCTGCAAGCTACCTCGGTCTCAAATGTGATCAACTCCCACGCAATCAATTTACTGCTGCTGCTCTTGATCGTAACCTGGACCTCTGTGCAAAAACGCACAGAAGTGTAGCATCAGCACAACCGACCCCATGTGCTGGTAAGTGCCTGGCCTATCCCGGCGAAGTAGTGACAAGCCTAGGACCAGACACCCACATAACCCCGTGCAATTCAATATATATATATGTGTACCACAAAATAACAAGAAATAATCAAGTATTAACACAATAAGGAATATCTTAAAGAATTCAACAATTAACCACGGTTAATAATTTCACAAGGAAAAACAAAGTATAATGTAAACACAAGTAATATCAATTCAAGAAATAGCAAGCAGCTGCACGGCATCACCCTTCGTGCTTTTACTCTCATCCTCACCAAATAAACAAATAAAGTACACGGCATCACCCTTCGTGCTTTTACTCTCATCCTCACATCCATAGTACGGCATGATCCTTCGTACATGGTTCAATAACGGGGCACGGCATGATCCTTCGTGCATAATCAATAATAGGGCACGGCATGATCCTTCGTGCATAATCAATAATAGGGCACGGCATGATCCTTCGTGCATAATCAATAAATAAACATGGCACGGCATTAACCTTCGTGCATAAATAATTAAACATGGCACGGCATCACCCTTCGTGCATTATCACTCTTCCTCACCCAAATAACAATCACAGTTAAGGGCAAAGAAAGAAACAGTAATTCATAAACCGTCCCATCAAGGGCAATCAATAATTATCTTCACAACAAGTCCCAACAAGGGAGAACAATAACAATTCATCCGTAATATATCTCAAAATAATCATTTTTCAACGACTCACGGTCATACTAGACGCCAGTGTATGGATGCTCGTCACAACAGCCCATACACCGCACTCGATCACATAACACATAACACATATTCCTATTCCCTCAAGCTAGGATAGAACAAACACTTACCTCGAATGCTTATGAACAATTCACTCCGTGGAAATGTCTTTTCTTTCAATTTGGCTCCAATCCAACCGTATCTATACACAATTGATTTAATATCATCAATTCTACTCAACAAACTAATTCTTAATACCAAATACAACTTTTACAACATTCTGCCATGAATAGTGAATTTCAACCCCGGGCCCACATGGTCGGAATTCGGGGTTAGGACCAAAATCCGGTTACCCATCCCCCACGAGTTCATATATATAATTTGTTTCAAAATCGGACCTCAATTCGAGGTCCAATTCCCCAATTTATGAAAAACCCTATTTTCTAACAAAAACAAGAATTCTACCATGAAAATCATTGATTTCTTATGAAAAACATGTTTACTGATGTTAGAAATTGAAAGAATTAAGTAAAAAGTGACTTACAATCGTTTTGATGAAGAAGAAATCCTTGAAGAATCGCAAATGGGTGTTTTGGTTTTGTAAAATGTGAAGAAATGACCGAAATTCGTGTTTTTCAGGTCTCTGTGTTCGCATTTGCGAACATGGGTTCGCAATTGCGAACCCCGACCAATTTCTGGAGTTTGAAAATTAAGCTAAGGGTGGGAAGTTCGCATTTGCGAACATTTGTTCGCATTTGCGAACAGTTCGCATTTGCGAACAAATGTTCGCATTTGCGAACACATGCTGTTACAGGCTGTGTTCGCATTTGCGAACAATGGTTCGCATTTGCGAAGAATGTTCGCATTTGCGAACTTTTGTTCGCATTTGCGAACATAGGCTGGCACTGGGGACCTTCGCAAATGCGAACAATTGTTCGCATTTGCGAACAAGGCTGGGCCAAAGGGGCTTCGCATTTGCGATGAATGTTCGCATTTGCGAGCCTGTCCCCTTCGCAATTGCGAGAAATACTTCGCAATTGCGAAGCCAACAACTGGGTGAAAAACCAGCAGTTCAAAAATTCAGAATTTCATCCAACGGCCTATCAAATCTTTACCCGAGCCCCCGGCTCCAAACCAAACATGTACACAACCTCAAAAACACATTATGGACTTGTTCGTGCGATCATTTCGCCAATATCACTTCGTTTTAATCAAATCAAGCCTCAAACTCATGATTTTCATACTTTTGATTTTTCAAAACTTCTTAACTTGGAACTCAAGGTCCAAAACATCTCAAACGACATCCAAATGTCACCAAACTTTACAGGAAATCACATATATAATATTTAAGACTTGTACCGGGCGTCGGAACCAAAATACGAGCCCGATACCAAGGTCAATTAATTTATTTCCTTTAATAATTACATCAAAAACAATTTCACATAAAAATTCATAACTTGGGCTCTAGGCCTCGGAATTCGACTCCGGACGCATGTCCAAGTCCCATATTTTTCTACGGACCTCCTCGGACCATCCAATCTCGGGTCCGGATCCGTTTACCAAAAATGTTGACCGAAGTCAACCATATCAATATTAATATCATTTTTATCCAAATTTCTCATAGAATTCATATTTTCTATCACAAAATCTTTCCGGCTACATGCTCGGATCGTGCACGTAAATCGAGGCAATATAGAATGAGGTTTTCAAGGCCTCAGAAGCTCGAAATGATTAATAAAATAAGTGATGACCCTTTGGGTCGTCACATTCTCCACCTCTAAAACAACCGTTCGTCCTCGAACGGACAAAAGAAAGAAGTACTCGAGTCATGGAATAAATGAGGATATTGGCTCGGCATGTCAGATTCGGACTCCTAGGTCGATGCCTCAGGAAGCTGTCCCCTCCACTAAACTCGCACAGAAGGAAAATTCTTCGACCTCAACTATCGAACCTGCCGATCTGGAATAGCTACCGGCTCCTCCTTATAAGATAGATCATTGTCCAATTGGACAGTACTGAAGTCTAACACATGTGTGGGATCGCCGTGGTATCTCCGAAGATTAGATACATGAAAAACTGGATGCACGACTGATAAGCTAGGCGGCAAAGCTAATCTGTAAGCCACCCCTCCCACTCTGTCTAGAATCTCAAATGGACCAATATACCTAGGGCCGAGCTTGCCCTTCTTCCCAAACCTCATCACGCCCTTCATAGGCGACACTCGGAGCAATACTCGTTCACCAACCATGAAATCTACATCTCGAACCTTACGATCCGCATAAGTCTTTTGCCTAGACCGAGCTGAACGCAATCTCTCCTGAATAGTCTTGACCTTATCTAAGGCCTCCTGAACTAAGTCTCTGTACCCAACAACCGAGCCTCTCCCGGTTCAAACCATCCAACCGGTGATCGACATCGCCTACCATACAACGCCTCATACGGAGCCATCCGGATGCTAGATTGGTAACTTGTTATTGTAGGCGAACTCTGCTAATGGTAGAAACCGATCCCACGAGCCTCCGAAATCAATAACACGAGGCTCGAAGCATGTCCTCGAGAATCCGAATAGTCCTCTCGGACCGGCCATCCGTCCGAGGATGAAATGTCGTACTCAACCGAACCTCGGGTGCCTAACTCCTGCTGAACCGCTCTCCGGAACCGCGAGGTAAACCGCGTACCCCGATCGGAGATAATAGATATCGGCACCCCATGGAGACGAACAATCTCCCTAATGTAAACCTCCGCTAACCTCTCCGACGAGTAGGAGACAGATATCTGGAATAAAGTGTGCTGATTTGGTCAGCCTATCAACAATGACCCAAATAGCATCAAATTTTCTCCGAGTCAAAGGAAGTCTAGTAACGAAGTCCATAGTGATTCGCTCCCATTTCCACTCGGGAATTTCAATCCTCTGGAATACACCACCAGGTCTCTGGTGCTCGTATTTCACCTGCTGACAATTTGGACACCGAGCGACATACGCAACGATATCTTTCTTCATTCTGCGCCACCAATAGTGCTGTCGCAAGTCCTGATACATCTTCGCGGCGCCTGGGTGAATAGAATACCGCGAACTGTGGGCCTCCGCTAAGATCAACTCTCGAATCCCTTCGACATTGGGCACACAAACTCGACCCCGCAATTTCAATACCCCATCATCATCTAGATTTACCTGTGTGGCACCTCCCTGCTGTACTGTATCTCTCAACTCACGCAAATGAGGATCATCAAATTGCCTCTCACGGATACGCTCTAATAAGGAAGAACGAGCGACCGTGCAGGCTAACACTCTGCTAGGCTCAGAAATGTCTAATCTCACGAACCGGTTGGCTAAGGCCTGGACATCTAGAGCTAATGGTCTCTGACTGACCGGAATATATGCAAGACTACCCATGTTGGCATACTTTCTACTCAATGCATCGGCCACCATATTGGCCTTACCTGGGTGATATAATATAGTAACATCATAGTCTTTTAGCAACTCTAACCATCTCCGCTGTCGTAGATTCAACTCCTTCTGTTTGAACAAGTACTGTAGGCTTTTGTGATCAGTGTACACCTCACATGTCACACCATATAGATAATGCCTCCGGATCTTTAAGGCATGAACCACTGCTGCTAACTCAAGATCATGAACTGGATAATTCTTCTCATGTATCTTTAACTGTCTCGAAGCATAAGCAATAACCTTACCATCCTGCATCAATACCGCTCCAAGCCCTGTACGAGATGCGTCACAATAAACTGTATAAGGCCCTGCACCCGTAGGTAGTACCAGTACTGGTGCGGTAGTCAAGGCTGTCTTGAGCTTCTGAAAGCTCGCCTCACACTCCTCTGACCACTGGAACTGGGCACCCTTCTGGGTCAACCTGGTCATCGGGGCTGCAATAGAAGAAAACCCCTCTACAAATCGACGGTAGTAACCTGCTAATCCCAAGAAACTCCGGATCTCAGTCACTGAAGATGGTCGAGGCCAATTCTGGACTGCCTCAATCTTCTTTGGGTCTACCTGAATACCTTCCACCGATACAATGTGACCCAGAAATGCTACCGAACTCAGCCAGAACTCACATTTAGAAAATTTGGCATATAGTTGGTTATCTTTCAGAGTCTGAAGAACCACTCTGAGGTGCTGCTCGTGCTCTTCCTGGCTGCGGGAGTACACCAGGATGTCATCTATAAAGACTATCACGAATAGATCTAAGTAAGGCATGAACACCCGATTCATTAACTCCATGAATGTCGCTGGGGCATTGGTCAACCCGAAGGACATGACCAAGAACTCATAATGCCCATATCTAGAGCGAAAGACTGTCTTAGGAATGTCAGCCGCCCTGATCTTCAACTGATGGTAGCCTGACCTCAAGTCTATCTTAGAGAATACCCTCGCTCCCTGGAGCTGGTCAAACAAATCATCAATCCTCGGCAGTGGATATTTATTTTTGATAGTCACCTTGTTTAACCGCCGGTAATCAATACACATCCGCATCGAGCCATCCTTCTTCTTTACAAATAACACAGGTGCTCCCCAGGGGGAAACACTGGGCCTGATAAAGCCCTTCTCAAGAAGGTCCTGCAACCGATCTTTCAACTCTTTTAGTTCCGGCGGGGCCATACGATAGGGTGGAATAGATATGGGCTGAGTACCCGGTGCCAAATCAATACAGAAGTCAATATCCCTGTCGGGTGGCATGCCCGGCAGGTCTGAAGGAAAAACCTCAGGAAACTCCCGTGCAATAGGGACCGAATCAATGGAAGGAACTTCTGCGCTGGAATCACGAACATAAGCCAGATAAGCTAGACACCCCTTCTCGACCATACGTCGAGCCTTAACATAGGAAATAACAGTGCGAACGGAGTGGCTTGAGGTACCCTTCCACTCTAATCGGGGTGATTCTGGCAAGGCTAAGGTGACAGTCTTAGCATGACAATCAATAATAGCATGGTATGGGGACAACCAGTCCATCCCCAATATGACATCAAAATCTACCATATCCAAAAGCAACAGATCAACACGGGTCTCAAGACCCCCAAATATAACTACGCACGAACGATGCACCCGATCGACTACAATGGAGTCACCCATTGGTGTAGCCACATAAACTGGAATATCCAGAGCATAGCTGGGCACGGCCAAATACGGTGCGAAGTAGGAAGACACATAGGAATATGTAGATCCGGGGTCAAATAATACTGAAGCACCTCTGCCACACACAAGAATAGTACCTGTAATCACAGCATCTGATGCCTCTGCCTCTGGCCTGGCTGGTAAAGCATAGAATCGGGGATCTGCACCTCCCCTCTGAGCTGCGTCTCTAGGACGACCATCAACTGGCTGACCTCTACCTCTCGCCGGACGGTCTCCACCTCTACGGTCTCGACCTCCACCTCTATAATCTCTACCCCCGCCTCCGGCTGGCTGGGCAGGCTGAGGTCAGCTGGGGCCTGAATCATAGGACGAGGACCTCGCTGCTGAGAGTTGCCCGCTGCTAGAGGGCAATTTCTGATAAAATGACCTGGGTCGCCACAACCGTAGCAACTCTTAGACTGATAGGGCTGCTGGCCCTGACGACCCGAATGGCCTCCACGAACACTCTGGAAGAGGCTGAGCATTAATAGGAGGCCTGGTCTGAATAATGCCCCCGAACACCACGATCACCCGGTCCACCCCGTGAAGCTCGAAGGGCGGAATGAAAAGGCCCGGAGGACCGGCCTCTATCAAAGGATTCTCTGCTACCAGAGGAAGAAGCACCAAACCTACCCGAATGACGAGGCCTCTTATCCGAAGAATAACCGCCTCCCCTAGCAAGAGCCATCTCAACTCTGCGTGCTGCATTGGCTGCCTCCTGAAATGATATGTCACTCCCCACGCCCATAGCCATCCTGGAGTCTAATCGGATGATTAAGCCCATCTATAAACTTGCGGACCCTCTCCCGCTCGGTGGGAAGTATCACTACTGCATGACGAGCCAAGTCGATAAATCTCGTCTCATACTGTGTAACTGTCATAGTGCCTCGATGGAGGCGCTCAAACCGCCTCCGAAGTATATCCCCGTCGAGTAGCAGGGAGAAACTTCTCCATAAATAGTTCCGCAAACCGGTCCCATGATAAAGCTGGGGACCCTGCTGGTCGAGTCGAGCAATAATCTCTCCACCAAGTCTTGGCGGATCCTCCAAGTCTGAAGGTAACATAAGTCAACTCCGTTTGTCTCCACAATTCCCATAGTCTTGAGAATCTCGCGGCAACTGAATAAGAAGTCCCGAGGATCCTCTAATGCGGCTCCACCGAATGTAGTGGTAAATAGCTTGGAGAATCGATCAAGCCTCCATAACGAATCGAAGTCATGGCCGTTCCATCACCGCATGAGCCGTGGTACCGACCGAGTGGCCACGACCGGCCGAACTATCGGTGCTCGAGGCCGAGGAGCCACCGGCTCCGGAGTATGAGCAACATGAGTCCGGGCCCCTCCTCCAGCCCCGAGAAGTGGCCGGGGCAACCGATAATAAACCCGCTCCGGCAATGTCGTCCATGAATCCCGCTATTCCGATCAAGGCATCCCGGAGATCCGGGGTAATTAAAGCCTCTCCTGGGACCTGAGCCGGGCCCACCGGAGCTGCTGGAACCGGAACCTCCTCGTCAATCTCAATATGGGGCTCCACCTCCGGGGTAGCTGCCTGGGGCCGAGCTCTACCCCTACCACGGCCTCTGATACGGCCTTGGCCCCCGCCCTCACGGGAGCCGCCCGGGGCTCGGGCTGCCGGTCGGCGGACGAAAAGCGCGTGTCCTCACCATCCGCGAAAGGACGTAATAGAAATCCAATCAACAATTGAGGAACAAGTCGCACGACAAAAAAGAACAAATGAGAGACTCTTTCCTAACTCAATAGACTCGGAGGACAAGTACGGACGTCTCCGTACCTACCTCTCAAACTCTACTAAGCTTGTTCGTGAGTGGTGAGACCTATGTAACCTAGAGCTCGATACCAACTTGTCACGACCCGGATTTTCCCCCAACATCGGGATCGTGATGGCGCCTACTCGTGGTAGCTAGGCAAGCCACTCTATTCATACTATCCTGTTTTTAACACAATTTTAATTAAATAAATGCGGAATACTTTATCAAAATGGAAATAACAAATCACAAGGTGAAAATCATACTGAAATCCTCTACCCAAGACGTGGAGTCACCAACTCACGAACTACTATGGAATACTACACATAAAAGTCCGAAGGAAATATAACATAATTCTGTTTGTCTCGGAACAAAGAGACTACAGCTAATAACATAAATAAAGAGAGAGACGCCGGGCCTGCGGACGTCCGCAAGCTACCTCGGTCTCAAATATGATCAACTCCCACGCAATCTATTTACTGCTGCTGCTGCTCCTGATCGTAACCTGGACCTGTGCAAAAACGCACAGAAGTGTAGCATCAGCACAACCGACCCCATGTGTTGGTAAGTGCCTGGCCTATCCCGGCGAAGTAGTGACAAGCCTAGGACCAGACACTCACATAAACCCGTGCAATTCAATATATATATATATATATGTGTACCACAAAATAACAAGAAATAATCAAGTATTAACACAAGAAGGAATACCTTAAAGAATTCAACAATTAATCACAGTTAATAATTTCACAAGGAAAAACAAAGTATAATGTAAACACAAGTAATATCACTTCAAGAAATAGCAAGCAGTTACACGGCATCACCCTTCGTGCTTTTACTCTCATCCTCACCAAATAAACAAATAAAGTACACGGCATCACCCTTCGTGCTTTTACTCTCATCCTCACATCCATAGTACGTCATGATCCTTCGTACATGGTTCAATAACAGGGCACGTCATGATCCTTCGTGCATAATCAATAATAGGGCACGACATGATCCTTCGTGCATAATCAATAATAGGGCACGGCATGATCCTTCGTGCATAATCAATAAATAAACATGGCACGGCATTAACCTTCGTGCATAAATAATTAAACATGACACGACATCACCCTTCGTGCATTATCACTCTTCCTCACCCAAATAACAATCACAGTTAAGGGCAAAGAAAGAAACAGTAATTCATAAACCGTCCCATCAAGGGCAATCAATAATTATCTTCACAACAAGTCCCAACAAGGGAGAACAATAACAATTCATCCGTAATATATCTCAAAATAATCATTTTCCAACGACTCACGGTCATACTAGACGCCAGTGTATGGATGCTCGTCACCACAGCCCATACACCGCACTCGATCACATAACACATAACACATATTCCTATTCCCTCAAGCTAGGATAGAACAAACACTTACCTCGAATGCTTATGAACAATTCACTCCGTGGAAATATCTTTTCTTTCAATTTGGCTCCAATCCAACCGTATCTATACACAATTGATTTAATATCATCAATTCTACTCAACAAACTAATTCTTAATACCAAATACAACTTTTACAACATTCTGCCATGAATAGTGAATTTCAACCCCGGCCCACATGGTCGGAATTCGGGGTTAGGACCAAAATCCGGTTACCCATCCCCCCACGAGTTCATATATATAATTTGTTTCAAAATCGGACCTCAATTCGAGGTCCAATTCCCCAATTTATGAAAAACCCTATTTTCTAACAAAAACAAGAATTCTACCATGAAAATCATTGATTTCTTATGAAAAACATGTTTAATGATGTTAGAAATTGAAAGAATTAAGTAAAAAGTGACTTATAATCGTTTTGATGAAGAAGAAATCCTTGAAGAATCGCAAATGGGTGTTTTGGTTTTGTAAAATGTGAAGAAATGACTGAAATTCGTGTTTTTCAGGTCTCCGTGTTCGCATTTGCGAACATGGGTTCGCAATTGCGAACCCCGACCAATTTCTGGATTTTGAAAATTAAGCCAAGGGTGGGAAGTTCGCATTTGCGAACCAAGGCAGCACTGGGGACCTTCACAAATGCGAACAATTGTTCGCATTTGCGAACAAGGCTGGCTTCGCATTTGCGAACAATGGTTCGCATTTGCGAACATAGGCTGGCACTGGGGACCTTCGCAAATGCGAACAATTGTTCGCATTTGCGAACAAGGCTGGGCCAAAGGGGGCTTCGCATTTGCGATGAATGTTCGCATTTGCGAGCCTGTCCCCTTCGCAATTGCGAAGCCAACAGCTGGGTGAAAAACCAGCAGTTCAAAGATTCAGAATTTCATCCAACGGCCTATCAAATCCTTACCCGAGCCCCCCGGGCTCCAAACCAAACATGTACACAACCTCAAAAACACATTATGGACTTGTTCGTGCGATCATTTCGCCAATATCACTTCGTTTTAATCAAATCAAGCCTCAAACTCATGATTTTCATACTTTTGATTTTTCAAAACTTCTTAACTTGGAACTCAAGGTCCAAAACATCTCAAACGACATCCAAATGTCACCAAACTTTATAGAAATCACATATATATTATTTAAGACTTGTACCGGGCGTCGGAACCAAAATACGAGCCCGATACCAAGGTCAATTAATTTATTTCCTTTAATAATTACATCAAAAACAATTTCACATAAAAATTCATAACTTGGGCTCTAGGCCTCGGAATTCGACTCCGGACGCATGTCCAAGTCCCATATTTTTCTACGGACCTCTCGGGACCATCCAATCTCGGGTCCGGATCCGTTTACCAAAAATGTTGACCGAAGTCAACCATATCAATATTAATATCATTTTTATCCAAGTTTCTCATAGAATTCATATTTCCTATCACAAAATCTTTCCGGCTACATGCTCGGATCGTGCACGTAAATCGAGGCAACATAGAATAAGGTTTTCAAGGCCTCAGAAGCTCGAAATGATTAATAAAATAAGTGATGACCCTTTGGGTCGTCACAAAGATAGAAATAGAAACTATTTAAAATTTCAACAAAATTCTCATCTTTCTCATATATTCATCTTATCATTTAAACATGATTAGGTATGTACCTGATATTGGAAAGAAAAGAATACCGGTGATCAACACAGCAAATAACACAGCAACAGCAACCCCAAAAATATCCAGTATCCAGATTTAAGCAATGAGAATTAATAACCAGAATTGAACTTCAGAATAAGATTTTTAAAATGGAAGACTGATTTTTTTTTCAGATTTTTTTTTTCGTTTTTTTTTCTTTTTCTTTTCTTCACTATTTGGTAACACTCTTAAGATTTTTCAGATTTTTTCTCTCTAGGATTTTTTCTCTTCTTCATCCCTCCCCTTTTGAAATGAAATATGATTCTTATATAAGCAAGACTAAATTCTTTCTTTAATTAAAAACAAATCATTATTAATTAAAAACTAAAAGTAAGACTTCCACTTTCTTTTATTTTAATCTAACTTTTAATTCCACTATGTTATGTTTTATTCTCCACTATACATATTCTATCAATACTTTAATTACCACTATCTTTTGTTTTGTCCCCCACTTTAATTTAACAATAATTAAATAACTAATGGACAAAATAACTTTAATTCAAATAATTGACTATAATTTAATGACTAAAATAACCCCAAAATTATTGAAATTTACTACTATACCCTTATCAGCTATAACCAATTCACCTAAATCAAACAACCAAAATATAGCAAATTTAACCAATTCTTAAACAATTTTAACATCAATCCTAACAACATGATGAACAAGCAAGAACAACATTATTTTTAAATAACACAACATTTTCAGATTTATCAACAATAATAAACAAGTAACTTCAAATCACTTAAACTTAAATTAAATTGAACTTAACATGTCAAACAAACTATTTCAATTCTGTAATTAAAAATCCGAATTTATACTTAAAAAAATAATGAAACAAATTTAATCTACTAAACTTAATAATCAACTAAAATTCGAATTAAATCTAACAATATCACAACCAAGATTAAAGATGTAAAAATGATTGAACTATAACGTTTCTATATTAACAACTTAACAAAACGCATGATTAAAGTATGAAAAAAATAAAGAAATAATCAAGAACATGATGAACAACAAGTAAGAAACAAAATCAACCATATACTATCTAAATTCGAAATATATACATATATATATATATATATATATATATATATATATATATATATATATATATATATATATATATATATATATATATATATATATATATATATAGAACCGGTCTATATATATACATATATTCATAATATACATAGAAATGAAATTCCTATATATATATACATATATCATCCGAAAAATAAAGATAAATAACTAAAAAAAATCTGTCCAAAAATAAAAATAATAGTAATAATAATAATAAAACGAAATATATATATGTACATATATACTACCCGAAATATATATACATATATATATATATATATAATATACTCATATATACATATATATACATAAGATATACCCAATATATACATACACATACACATATATATATATATATATATAAAGAGAAAAAAAAAGGAAAAACGATGGGGGAGGGGGCTGGTATACAATGAACTTCCTTGGAGCAGTAAACAAAACCAACTCTTTTGTTTGCCTTTTAGGTACCAAAACTCAAATTCCATGCATGCTCAAATATAATGGAGCGTGAAGGTAATCCAATGATTTTGAAGTTTCATCTTTAGGCTAGGATTAAGATTTTGGGTGTTTTGAAGTTAGGTGATGATAACAGAAATGTAGTGGTGGGATTCGTGGCTTTAGGAGGATAAAGATGTGATTTCATGGTTGATTTGCTGACCTTGTACGAACTCGTGGAAGGTCTTATGGCTGGACGTCGACGTCGTGGACTGTTGGTTGGTCGTTCATGGTGGGGAGGTTGTTGCTGGTCGGTTGGAGAAAGGGCAAGCAGCCATGGTTGGAAGGTGAGGAAGAAAGAAGAAGAAGAGAGAATAGTGTAGTGGAAGGCTTTTGTGTTATGTGTGTTTTAGGTTTAGGGTTAGTTTGAATAGTGTATAGTAATTAGTATATGGGTTATGGGGCGGACCGGGTCGGGTCATGTGTCATGGACTGGGTCGTTGGGTGTTTTGGGTTGGGTAGAATTAGCTTGGGCTTGGAGTTAATTCAAGAATTGGCTCAATTCCGAATTCGTTCTTCTATTTTTTGTTTTCTTTTCTTTTATTAATTAATAAAACTAAAAAAATGATACGATTAAATTATAAAACCTAGAATTATCTTAAAATACTAATTAATATCACACAAAATTAAATATTAATTAAAATAAAATTGCATAATTTGGACTTTAAATGCTAAAACTGCAAAAATACATATTTTTTTGTGATTTTTCATTTTCGTAAAACAAACTTAATTATTCTTAATTGTAAACTTGAATTTTATATACAAATGCAACATATTTTTTTATATTTTATTTATTTAAACAAATAAATATGCACAGATAAATGCAAACAATTCAAGAAAAATAACACAAAAATCACAACAATTGCAAACAAACTAAACTTGTTTTATTTTGAATTTTTGGGAGTAATTCTCATATAATGCAAAAATCACGTGCTCACAGCTGCCCCTCTTTGCGCGTAAACACGAAGAGTTTAAAGACGAGTGAGCGGATACGAGCGATTTTTGCCCGTTTGAGCACTCCGTGAGAAGCATTTTTTTTTCAAAATTTTGACCGAACCTTTGCTTCAAAAGGTTTCCTACATATCCCCTGGCTAAAAGGGAATCAGGTCAATGTAGTTCGGAAAGTTTTGGTAGCTGGGACTACCAATGAAACTGCGATTTTTGCTGTTACTGTTGCTGTTGTTGTGGTTACTGCTTGATGACCTCCTTATTACACCATGCAAAAGCAAAATAAGAAGCTAGACTAAATTATGATCTATGAACTGTAAACTCATATCTATATCTTCAATTTATCCTTCTGCTGGGGGATACTGCTTCCTCGATTTAAGACTTGTTATGCAGGGGGTTCTCGTTGTAACCCTTGGTATTATTGAATTCTGTTTCGACCTTGAAATGTATTCCTCTGTTTTACAGGCGGGCTCCTGATTGTGATAACTTGCAATTAACACCTCCGTTCTACAGGTGGGCTCCTCATCTTCTCAACATGAAAATAACACCTCCATTCTACCGGCGGGCTCCTGATCTTCTTTAACATGAAAATAACACCTCCATTCTACAGGCGGGCTCCTAATTTCTTCAAAATAACAATAACACCTCCATTCTACAGGCGGGCTCCTGATTTCTTCAACTTAAAATAACAACCTCCATTCTACAGGCGGGCTCCAGATTTCTTCAATTTAAAAATAACACCTCCATTCTACAGGCGGGCTCCTGATTTCTTCAACTTAAAAATAACAACCTCCATTCTACAGGCGGGCTCCTGATTTCTTCAAAATAACACCTCCATTCTACAGGCGGGCTCCTGATTTCTTCAAAATAACACCTCCATTCTACAGGCGGGCTCCTGATTTCTTCAAAATAACACCTCCATTCTACAGGCGGGCTCCTGATTTCTTCAGAATAACAATAACACCTCCATTCTACAGGCGGGCTCCTGATTTCTTCAACTTAAAATAACAACCTCCATTCTACATGCGGGCTCCTGATTTCTTCAATTTAAAAATAACACCTCCATTCTACAGGCGGGCTCCTGATTTCTTCAACTTAAAAATAACAACCTCCATTTTACAGGCGGGCTCCTGATTTCTTCAATTTAAAAATAACACCTCCATTCTGCAGGCGAGCTCCTGATTTCTTCAAAATAACAATAACACCTCCATTCTATAGGCGGGCTCCTGATTTCTTAAACATAAAATAACAACCTCCATTCTACAGGCGGGCTCCTGATTTCTTCAAAATAACACCTTCATTCTACAGGCAGGCTCCTAATTTTTTCAAAATAACACCTCCATTCTACAGGCGGGCTCCTGATTTCCTCAAAATAACACCTCCATTCTACAGGTAGGCTCCTGATTTATTCAAAATAACACCTCCATTCTACAGGCGGGCTCCTGATTTCTTCAGAATAACAATAACACCTCCATTCTACAGGCGGGCTCCTGATTTCTTCAACTTAAAATAACAACCTCCATTCTACAGGCGGGCTCCTGATTTCTTCAAAATAACACCTCCATTCTACAGGCGGGCTCCTGATTTCTTCAGAATAACAATAACACCTCCATTCTACAGGCGGGCTCCTGATTTCTTCAACTTAAAATAACAACCTCCATTCTACAGGCGGGCTCCTGATTTCTTCAATTTAAAAATAACACCTCCATTCTACAGGCGGGCTCCTGATTTCTTCAAAATAACAATAACACCTCCATTCTACAGGGGGGCTCCTAATTTCTCCACTTAAAGATAACACCTCTATTCTACAGGCGGACTCCTGATTTCTTCAACTTGAAATAACATCCTCCATTCTACAGGCGGGCTCCTGATTTCTTCAAAATAATACCTCCATTCTACAGGCGGGCTCCTGATTTCTTCAAAATAACACCTCCATTCTACAGGCGGGCTCCTGATTTCTCCAATTAAAGATAACACCTCCATTCTACAGGCGGGCTCTTGATTTCTCCCAATTAAAATCTCTCTAATTGATTTCCTTGTTTTCTTTGAGAAAATTTTCGACAATGGCGAAAATTTTCTGCCCCAGTTTTGGTAATATTCTTTGCGGTATGTCATTCTTCTATCATCGACATTTCCTTTCACCTGCTTCAAATCAAAGAAAATTTGTTAGTTTAAAATGCGGTGAATGGTCGTGCCACTCCTGCCGGGGATGGCTTTTCCTTCTTATGTTCTAAGTTCCCGAAACTTGTTGGGGATGATGTTATTTGCTGGGAATGATATTTCTGCTGGGGGGTGGTTTTTCCATTTATCCTTTCCCTTTTTTGTGTTTTAAAGCTTGCTGGTGAGACTCAAAATCACTTTCTTCAAAAGGTTTGATTTTCCTTTAATATCACTGGAAATAGAAATGTCATCAGCTAGGGATGCATTTTCCTTTTTCCTTCTCCCCTTTGTGTTGTCCGATCATCTTGAGAATCGGTTGATAATCTGTCGGAGTTATTTACGCATCTTGAAAATTCGTAGGGGATTCTTTTGGAACTTGGTCCATGATTTTTTGACTGCATGTCACGACCCGGATTTCCCACCATCGGGGTCATGATGGCGCCTACTAAATAGAAGCTAGGCAAGCCAAATATTAATTACATCTCCATTAATAACCAATTTCTTATTAACAACATAAAAATTACAACGGAATAATCAAAATTAGCGGAAGACTTAGTCAGATATGATAAAGAAAAATCCAAATCTGATACACTACCCAAGACCGGTGTCACAATACTCACGAACTTCTAAGAATAATACACATAATTGTTTGAAAGAAAGTACAAGCTGTTTATCTCGATTACATGAGATAACAGAATGAAAAGCATAGATAGGAGAGACAACGGGTCCTGCGGACGCCTGCAAGGCTACCTCGTAGTCTCAGTAGTCGGAAAATCCACAAGTCGCTACTGCCGCTGCTGCTGTCCGTAACCTGTATATGCGCAAAAAGAGCGCAGAGTGTAGTATCAGCACAACCGACCCCATGTGCTGGTAAGTGCCTGGCCTATCCCAGCGAACTAGTGACAAGGCTAAGGCCAGTCACCCACCTAAACCTATACAGTTGCAATATAGATATATATATATACAATGCATTTATAAAGAAATACTCTGCTCTGAAATAATATTCAATAACTCAAGATATCCAAAATAATCTTACTTTCATGTCTCAATTTCCTCTTTCATTTCATGTCTCGTGGTAGGCGTACCACCCGCTCCCAACTATCACAATAATTATCTCTTGTGGTAGGCGTACCACCCGCTCCCAATTATCAATAATTATATCTCGTGGTAGGCGTACCACCCGCTCCCAAATATATCAATAGTTATATCTTGTGGTAGGCGTACCACCCGCTCCCAAATATATCAATAATCATATCTTGTGGTAGGCGTACCACCCACTCCCAAATATATATCAATAATCATATCTTGTGGTAGGCGTACCACCCGCTCCCAAATATATATCAATAATCATATCTTGTGGTAGGCGTACCACCCGCTCCCAAATATATATCAATAGGCTACCGGCAACTATGGCCAATGCCAAGATTTAAGTCACTTTGTGGTCGGCGTACCACACGATCCCAATTTATAAAATATATATATATTACCGGCAATTAGCCAATAATCTCTATATCAACAATATTTATAATTACCGGTTTTAAACCAATAATTCACAATAATTTCAACAATTTACCTTCATTACCGGTATAACACCAATAACTCTTATTCAACAATTTATTCATAACTAAATTCATATTCCTACAAACTAGGATAGAACAAACACTTACCTCGAAAGTTTACGAATGATTTAATCCGTAGCAATGCCCTTTCCTTTCGAATTTGACTCCAATCCAATCGTATCTATACATAATTGATTTAATATCATCAATTCTACTCAACCAACTAATTCTTAAGACCAAATACCACTTTTACAACATTCCTGCCATGAATAGTGAATTTCAACCCCGGGCCCACATGGTCGGAACTCGGGGTTAGGACCAAAATCCGGTTACCCATCCCCCTACGAGTTCATATATATGATTTGTTTCAAAATCGGACCTCAATTCGAGGTCCAATTCCCCAATTTATGAAAACCCTATTTTCTAACAAAAACAAGAATTCTACCATGAAAATAATTGATTTCTTATGAAAAACATGTTTAATGATGTTAGGAATTGAAAGAATTAAGTAAAAAGTGACTTACAATCGTTTTGATGAAGAAGAAATCCTTGAAGAATCGCAAATGAGTGTTTTGTTTTTGTAAAATGTGAAGAAATGACTGAAATTCGTGTTTTTCAGGTCTCTGTGTTCGCATTTGCGAACATGGGTTCGCAATTGCGAACCCCGACCAATTTCTGGAGTTTGAAAAATAAGCTAAGGCTGGGAAGTTCGCATTTGCGAACTTTTGTTCGCATTTGCGAAGCCAAGGCATACTGGGAGGTTCGCATTTGCGACATATTGTTCGCATTTGCGAACAAGGCGGCCTCCAGCGACCTTCGCATTTGCGAAGAAGGCTTCGCATTTGCGAAGCATGGCTTAACAATAAGGCCTCGCATTTGCGAGGTTATGTTCGCAATTGCGAACTCAAGCCTTCCTGGACGCCCTTCGCATTTGCGATCAAGGGTTCGCATTTGCGAACCCTGCCTTGATCTGTCACCTTCGCAATTGCGAAAAATTCTTCGCATTTGCGAAGCCAACAACTGGGTGAAAAACCAGCAGTGCAAAAATTCAGAAATTTAACCAACGGCCTATCAAATCTTTACCCGAGCCCCCCGGGCTCCAAACCAAACATGTACACAACCTCAAAAACACATTATGGACTTGTTCGTGCGATCATATCGCCAATATCACTTCGTTTTCATCAAATCAAGCCTCAAACTCATGATTTTCATACCTTTAGTTTTCAAAACTTCTTAACTTGGAACTCAAGGTCCAAAACATCTCAAACGACATCCAAATGTCACCAAACTTTACATAAATCACATATATAATATTTAAGACTTGTACCGGGCGTCGGAACCAAAATACGAGCCCGATACCAAGGTCAATTAATTTATTTCCTTTAATAATTACATCAAAAACAATTTCACATAAAAATTCATAACTTGGGCTCTAGGCCTCGAATTCGACTCCGGACGCATGTCCAAGTCCCATATTTTCCTACGGACCTCTCGGGACCATCCAATCTCGGGTCCGGATCCGTTTACCAAAAATGTTGACCGAAGTCAACCATATCAATATTAATATCATTTTTATCCAAATTTCTCATAGAATTCATATTTTCTATCACAAAATCTTTCCGGCTACATGCTCGGATCGTGCACGTAAATCGAGGCAACATAGAATGAGGTTTTCAAGGCCTCGAAGCTCGAAATGATTAATTAAATAAGTGATGACCCTTTGGGTGGTCACAATCTCCACCTCTAAAATCACCGTTCATCCTCGAACGGACAAAAGAAAGAAGTACTTGAGTCAGGAAACAAATGTGGGTAGCGGCTCCGCATATCAGACTCGGACTCCCAGGTCGATGCCTCAGGAGGCTGACCTCTCCACTGAACACGCACAGAAGGATAACTCTTCGACCTCAACTGTCGAACCTGCCGGTCTAGAATGGCTACCGGCTCCTCCTCGTAAGATAGATCATTGTCCAATTGGACAGTACTGAAGTCTAACACATGTGTGGGATCGCCGTGGTATCTCCGAAGCATAGATACATGAAAAACCGGATGCACGGCTGATAAGCTAGGCGGCAAAGCTAATCTGTAAGCCACCCCTCCCACTCTGTCTAGAAATCTCAAATGGACCAATATACCTAGGGCTGAGCTTGCCCTTCTTTCCGAACCTCATCACGCCCTTCATAGGCGACACCCGAAGCAATACTCGTTCACCAACCATGAAATCTACATCTCGAACCTTGCGATCCGCATAAGTCTTTTGCCTAGACCTGAGCTGAACGCAATCTCTCCTGAATAGTCTTGACCTTATCCAAGGCCTCCTGAACTAAGTCTGTACCCAACAACCGAGCCTCTCCCGGTTCAAACCATCCAACCGGTGATCGACATCGCCTACCATACAACGCCTCATACGGAGCCATCTGGATGCTAGATTGGTAACTGTTATTGTAGGCGAACTCTGCTAATGGTAGAAACCGATCCCACGAGCCTCCGAAATCAATAACACAGGCTCGAAGCATGTCCTCAAGAATCTGAATAGTCCTCTCGGACTGGCCATCCGTCTGAGGATGAAATGCTGTACTCAACTGAACCTGGGTGCCTAACTCCTGCTGGACTGCTCTCCAGAACCGCGAGGTAAACTGTGTACCCCGATCAGAGATAATAGATACTGGCACCCCATGAAGACGAACAATCTCCCTAATGTAAATCTCCGCTAACCTCTCCGATGAGTAGGAGACAGATACTGGAATAAAGTGTGCTGACTTGGTCAGCCTATCAACAATGACCCAAATAGCATCAAATTTCCTTCTAGTCAAAGGAAGTCCAGTAACGAAATCCATAGTGATCCGCTCCCATTTCCACTCGGGAATTTCAATCCTCTGGAATACACCACCAGGTCTCTAGTGCTCATATTTCACATGCTGACAATTTAGACACCGAGCAACATACGCAACGATATCTTTCTTCATCCTGCGCCACCAATAGTGCTGCCGTAAGTCCCGGTACATCTTCGCGGTGCCCGGGTGAATAGAATAATGCGAACTGTGGGCCTCCGCTAAGATTAACTCTCGAATCCCTTCAACATTAGGCACACAAACTCGACCCTGCAATCTCAATACCCCATCATCATCTAGATTTACCTTTGTAGGACCTCCCCGCTGTACTCTATCTCTCAAGTCACGTAAATAAGGATCATAAAATTGCCTCTCACGGATACGCTCTAATAGAGAAGAACGAGCGACCGTGCAGGCTAACACCCTACTAGGCTCAAAAATGTCTAATCTCACGAACTGGTTGGCTAAGGCCTGGACATCTAGAGCAAATGGTCTCTGACTGACCGGAATGAATGCAAGACTACCCATGCTGGCAGACTTTCTACTCAATGCATCGGCCACCACATTGGCCTTACCTGGGTGATATAAGATAGTAACATCATAGTCTTTTAGCAACTCTAACCATCTCCGCTGTCGTAGATTCAACTCCTTTTGCTTGAACAAGTACTGTAGGCTTTTATGATCGATGTATACTTCACATGCTACACCATACAAATAATGCCTCCAGATCTTCAATGCGTGAATAATCGCCGCCAATTCTAGATCATGCACTGGATAGTTCTTCTCATGAATCTTCAACTGCCTCGAAGCATAGGCAATAACCTTGCCATCCTGCATTAACACTGCACCAAGCCCAATACGGGAAGCATCACAATAAACAGTATAAGGTCCCGTACCTGTGGGTAAAAACAATACCGGCGCTGTGGTAAAGGTTGTCTTGAGCTTTTGAAAGCTCGCCTCACATTCATCGGACCATTCAAATTGAACACCCTTCTGGGTCAATCTGGTCAGTGGGGTTGCAATAGACGAAAATCCTTCTACGAATCGGCGATAATAGCCCGCTAACCCCAAGAAACTCCGAATATCCGTGGCTGATGTCGGTCTAGGCCAGCTCTTGACTGCCTCAATTTTCTTCGGATCAACCTGAATACCTGCTGCCGTCACAATATGACCCAGGAATGCAACCGAACTTAGCCAAAATTCACACTTTGAAAATTTTGCATATAGCTGGCTATCTTTCAGAGTCTGTAAGGCCACTCTGAGATGTTGTGCATGCTCCTCCTGACTGCAGGAGTAGGTCAATATGTCATCAATGAAGACTATTACAAACAAGTCTAAATAAGGCCGGAACACCCGATTCATTAATTCCATAAAAGCTGCTGGAGCATTTGTCAACCCAAAAGACATGACCATAAATTCATAATGTCCATACCGAGTGCGGAACGCGGTCTTAGGGACATCAGATGCCCTAATCTTCAGCTGATGATAGCCAGATCTCAAATCTATCTTTGAAAATACCTTGGCACCCTGAAGCCGGTCAAATAAATCATCAATTCGCGGAAGTGGATATTTATTTTTGATAGTCACCTTGTTTAAACTGTCGATAGTCAATGCACATTCTCATCGAACCATCTTTCTTCTTTACAAATAATACAGGTGCACCCCACGGCGAAACACTGGGCCTAATGAAACCCTTTTCAAGTAAATCCTGCAACTGTTCCTTCAATTCTTTTAACTCCGGCGGAGCCATACGGTATGGGGGAATGGAAATGGGCTGAGTGCCTGGAGCCAAATCAATGCAAAAATCAATGTCCCTATCGGGCGGCATACCTGGCAAGTCCGAAGGAAATACTTCAGGAAATTCGCGAACCACAGGCACAGAGTCAATAGAAGGAACCTCAGCACTAGAATCACGGACATAGGCCAAATAAGCCAAGCATCCCTTTCCAACCATACGCCGAGCTTTAACATAAGAAATAACATTACGGCTAGTATGACCTGAAATTCCTTTCCACTCTATACGAGGCGAATTTGGCAGAGCTAAAGTCACAGTCTTGGCATGACAATCTAAAATAGCATGATAAGGAGATAGCCAGTCCATGCCTAGTATAATATCGAAGTCCACCATATTTAGGAGTAATAAATCAACACGGGTCTCAAGACCCTCAATTACTATAATACATGACCGATGAACTCGATCAACCACAATAGAGTCGCCTACTGGTGTAGACACATGAACAGGAACACTCAGTGGATCACTGGGCTGAATCAAGTATGGTGCAAAATAGGAAGACACATACGAATATGTAGACCCAGGGTCAAATAATGCCGATGCCTTTCTATCACAAACCAAAATAATACCTGTAATGACGGCATCAGAAGACTCAGCCTCTGGTCTGGCGGGAAGTGCATAACATCGGGGCTGTGCCCCACCACCCTGAGCAGTATCTCTAGGACGATCAGCTGCTGGCTGGTCTCTACCTCTATCGGTCCGAGCTCCACCTCTATGACCTCTACCTCCACCTCTATGTCCTCTACCTCCGCCTCTAGCCGGCTGGGCAGGCTGTGAGGGAACTGGGGCCTGAATCATGGCACGAGAACCCTGCTGATGAGATCTGTCAGAAGCTCGAGGGCAATACTTTGCAATGTGCCTAAGATCACCGCACGTAAAACAAGCCCTTGGCTGCTGAAAATAGCGAAGTGGTGGTGCACTGATAGGCTGCTGATCAGAGTAGCGTGGCTGAGAATTACGATCACCTGAAGCATCATGAGAAACCTGAAGAGCTGACTGATAAGGCCTAGAAGGATGGCCTCTATCATAAAAATCTCTATCTCCAGATGAGGTACCACTGAATCTACCCGAATTACGAGATCTCTTATCTGATCCATGTCTCGCTCCCTGTGACAGAGCCATCTCTATCCGGCGGGCTGCATTAGCCGCCTCCTGAAAAGTGATTTCAGTTCCTGCTCCCATAGCCATCTGTAGCCGAATTGGCTGATTCAAGCCATCAATAAACCTCCTCATTCTCTCCCGATCTATGGGAAGTATGATAATAGCATGACGAGCCAGGTCCACGAACCTAGTCTCGTACTGTGTGACAGACATAGAACCGTGATGAAGACGCTCAAATTGTCTGCGCATAACCTCCTGCTGAGTTGCTGGAAGGAACTTCTCCAAGAATAATTCTGCAAACCGCTCCCAAGTCAAAGATGACGATCCCGCTGGCCTGGTTAGACAATAATCTCTCCACCAAGTCTTGGCGGAACCGGATAACCGAAAAGTAGCAAAATCCACACCATTAGTCTCCACAATACCCATAGTACGGAGAACTTCGTGGCAGCTGTATAGGAAATCCTGTGGATCCTCTGAAGGAGTGCCACTGAATGTGGTAGTGAACAGCTTGGTAAACCTGTCCAATCTCCACAACGCATCAGCAGACATAGCTGCACCATCATTAGACGGAGTCGCAATAATAGGCCGAACCGCCTCAACTGGCTGAATCACAGGATCTTGAGCCTGGGGAATTACTGGCTCTGGAGTGCGCGTAGCAGGAGTCTGATTACCTCCTCCAGCCTGAGAAGTGGCTGGTGCTACCGGTAATAAATCTGCTCTGGTGACATGATCCATAAAACCTGCTATCCGGACCAAAGCATCCTGAAGATCCTGTGAAAATAAAGCTCCTCCTGGGACCTGAGCTGGGCCTACTGGAGCTGCTGGGGCTGGAATTTCCTCCTCTATATGAACCCGAGGTTCTGCCACTCGTGCTGCTGCTCGGGGCTGAGCTCTGCCCCTACCTTGTCCTCTAGGACGACCTCGACCTCGGCCTCTGCCCCTAGCGGGAGCTGCCGCTGCTGGGACCTCGGGCTGCTGGTCAGTAGACGAGGATGCACGTGTCCTTACCATCTGCGGAAGAACAGAGTAGAAGTTCAATTAACATTTAAAAGATCAAGTCGCACGACTGGAAAGAATAAAGGGAATATTTTCCTAACTCTGTAGCCTCTGGAGGATAAATACAGACGTCTCCGTACCGATCCTTCAGACTCTACTAAGGTTGTTCGTGAGTTGTGAGACCCGTGCAACCTAGTGCTCTGATACCAACTTGTCACGACCCAGATTTCCCACCATCGGGGTCATGATGGCGCCTACAAAATAGAAGCTAGGCAAGCCAAATATTAATTACATCTCCATTAATAACCAATTTCTTATTAACAACATAAAAATTACAGCGGAATAATCAAAATTAGCGGAAGACTTAGTCAGATATGATAAAGAAAACTCCAAATCTGATACACTACCCAAGACTGGTGTCACAATACTCACGAACTTCTAAGAATAATACACACAATTGTTTGAAAGAAAGTACAAGCTGTTTATCTCGATTACATGAGATAACATAATGAAAAGCATAGATAGGAAAGACAACGGGTCCTGCGGACGCCTGCAAGGCTACCTCGTAGTCTCAGTAGTCGGAAAATCCACAAGTCGCTACTGCCGCTGCTGCTGTCCGTAACCTGTATCTGCGCAAAAAGAGCGCAGAGTGTAGTATCAGCACAACCGACCCCATGTGTTGGTAAGTGCCTGGCCTATCCCAGCGAACTAGTGACAAGGCTAAGGCCAGTCACCCACCTAAACCTGTACAGTTGCAATATAGATATATATATACAATACATTTATAAAGAAATACTCTGCTCTGAAATAATATTCAATAACTCAAGATATCCAAAATAATCTTACTTTCATGTCTCAATTTCCTCTTTCATTTCATGTCTCGTGGTAGGCGTACCACCCGCTCCCAACTATCACAGTAATTATCTCTTGTGGTAGGCGTACCACCCGCTCCCAATTATCAATAATTATATCTCTTGTGGTAGGCGTACCACCCGCTTCCAAATATATCAATAGTTATATCTTGTGGTAGGCGTACCACCCGCTCCCAAATATATCAATAATCATATCTTGTGGTAGGCGTACCACCCGCTCCCAAATATATATCAATAATCATATCTTGTGGTAGGCGTACCACCCGCTCCCAAATATATATCAATAATCATATCTTGTGGTAGGCGTACCACCCGCTCCCAACTATATATCAATAGGCTACCGGCAACTATGGCCAATGCCAAGATTTAAGTCACTTTGTGGTCGGCGTACCACACGATCCCAATTTATAAAATATATATATATATTACCGGCAATTAGCCAATAATCTCTATATCAACAATATTTATAATTACCGGTTTTAAACCAATAATTCACAATAATTTCAACAATTTACCTTCATTACCGGTATAACACCAATAACTCTTATTCAACAATTTATTCATAACTAAATTCATATTCCTACAAACTAGGATAGAACAAACACTTACCTCGAAAGTTTACGAATGATTTAATCCGTAGCAATGCCCTTTCCTTTCGAATTTGACTCCAATCCAATCGTATCTATACATAATTGATTTAATATCATCAATTCTACTCAACCAACTAATTCTTAAGACCAAATACCACTTTTACAACATTCTGCCATGAATAGTGAATTTCAACCCCGGGCCCACATGGTCGAAACTCGGGGTTAGGACCAAAATCCGGTTACCCATCCCCCCACGAGTTCATATATATGATTTGTTTCAAAATCGGACCTCAATTCGAGGTCCAATTCCCCAATTTATGAAAACCCTATTTTCTAACAAAAACAAGAATTCTACCATGAAAATCATTGATTTCTTATGAAAAACATGTTTAATGATGTTAGGAATTGAAAGAATTAAGTAAAAAGTGACTTACAATCGTTTTGATGAAGAAGAAATCCTTGAAGAATCGCAAATGAGTGTTTTGTTTTTGTAAAATGTGAAGAAATGACTGAAATTCGTGTTTTTCAGGTCTCTGTGTTCGCATTTGTGAACATGGGTTCGCAATTGCGAACCCCGACCAATTTCTGGAGTTTGAAAAATAAGCTAAGGTTGGGAAGTTCGCATTTGCGAACTTTTGTTCGCATTTGCGAAGCCAAGGCATACTGGGAGGTTCGTATTTGCGACATATTGTTCGCATTTGCGAACAAGGCTGGCCTCCAGCGACCTTCGCATTTGCGAAGAAGGCTTCGCATTTGCGAAGCATGGCTTAACAATAAGGCCTCGCATTTGCGAGGTTACGTTCGCAATTGCGAACTCAAGCCTTCCTGGACGCCCTTCGCATTTGCGATCAAGGGTTCGCATTTGCGAACCCTGCCTTGATCTGTCACCTTCGCAATTGCGAAAAATGCTTCGCATTTGCGAAGCCAACAGCTGGGTGAAAAACCAGCAGTGCAAAAATTCAGAAATTTAACCAACGGCCTATCAAATCTTTACCCGAGCCCCCGGGCTCCAAACCAAACATGTTCGTGCGATCATATCGCCAATATCACTTCGTTTTCATCAAATCAAGCCTCAAACTCATGATTTTCATACCTTTAGTTTTCAAAACTTCTTAACTTGGAACTTAAGGTCCAAAACATCTCAAACGACATCCAAATGTCACCAAACTTTACAGAAATCACATATATAATATTTAAGACTTGTACCGGCGTCGGAACCAAAATACGAGCCCGATACCAAGGTCAATTAATTTATTTCCTTTAATAATTACATCAAAAACAATTTCACATAAAAATTCATAACTTGGGCTCTATGCCTCAAAATTCGACTCCGGACGCATGTCCAAGTCCCATATTTTCCTACGGACCTCTCGGGACCATCCAATCTCGGGTCCGGATCCGTTTACCAAAAATGTTGACCGAAGTCAACCATATCAATATTAATATCATTTTTATCCAAATTTCTCATAGAATTCATATTTTCTATCACAAAATCTTTCCGGCTACATGCTCGGATCGTGCACGTAAATCGAGGCAACATAGAATGAGGTTTTCAAGGCCTCGAGAAGCTCGAAATGATTAATTAAATAAGTGATGACCCTTTGGGTCGTCACACTGCATCTTTTAGGTCTTCTCCATTTCCTGACATTCCAGACCAATTTGGTCGGTCCTACCCTCCTTTTGCTTCGCACCAATTCGGCAACTGATAGTAAGCTCTGAAAAGTCTTTCTCAAAATAGACTTGGATAAAAACCTTTAAACAAAGAAAACTGAAAATATAAAAAAAGAAAGAAGCTTTCTGAACAAATGTAGCGAAAAACAAAAAGGAACTTATCTGAATGGTATAATCGGTCCCAACGATCACGTCGTGCATTCCGGATTAATCAACCCAGTCTATTTGTATCAATCCATCTTCTGATGGTCTCATTTGCTGAGGATGAAGAGATGCACGACTCTTTGTCAAATGCGGGTCCTTTGTGCCACTCTATCTTGTCGCCTCATAGTGCCCTTCGAGGGGTTTTCACTAATGAGACTCTCTCATTTCTCTTAACTCCCGTTGCCTTATGGTGCCCGTGAAGGTTTTCACCGATAAGACTCTCTCATTTTTGTTTCTTCTCAACTTTCGTCGCCTTATGGTGCCTGTGAAGGTTTTCACCGATAAGACTCTCTCATTTTATTTCTTCTCAGCTTTCGTCGCCTTATGGTGCCTGTGAAGGTTTTCACCGATAAGACTCTCTCATTTTATTTTTTCTCAGCTTTCGTTTGGAGATTGGAAAAGCACCGATAAGGTTTTCTTCACTGGGGATTCTTTTGGCTATCAATTCCTTCAACTTATTCCCTTTCTGTTGGTGATCAACGTGTTACTCTTGGTTTTTACTTGCCTGACTCTGGGCATTTCCCGGATACTGATCGGGAGGTCTTTTTCGGACATCTCATATGGGTTTTTGGGTGGGTCTTAAAAAGAAAAGAGTATCAAAAATTCACAATAACTCTGAATGGGTGAGATATTACAACTCTCGGAAATTTTTTTTTTCATAAAAACAACATAACTTCTGCCCAGTTTCTTGTTTGGGGAAGGATTAACTTTTATTCACTCTATGACCGAGCCGTGAGGTGCCTACGTATCCTATATGAGGAATCAGGTCAAACGTAGTTCCTTGGATTCATTCAAATCTCTTGTGACTTTCTTTTATCTATTTATTATATTTTTTTTTGATTCCAAGAGAGGGATATGAAAGAATAAATAAGGCTCAAATGGGGAAATAAGGGTTAAAAGTATTTGGATAGAAGAAAGAATTGCCTCCGTCATTTTATTATCCGATAAATACCCAGTACAAACAAACAAAAGGAACCAAAATCATAAAGAGATTACACGTAATATCTCTTGACCGCACCAGAATTGATAGCCGTGTCGGTGCATCTTCCCTCAATATCGGTCAGATATAAAGCTCCATTGGATAATACTCTGGTTACAATAAGCGGCCCTTGCCAATTCGGGGCGAACTTGCCCTTTGCTTCGGCTTGATGTGGGAGGATCCGTTTCAGTACTTGTTGCCCTACTTCAAATTTTCTAGGGCGTACCTTCTTATTGTAAGCTCTTGCCATTCTCTTCTGATACAATTGGCCATGACATACTGCTGCCAATCTCTTTTCATCAATTAGGCTCAATTGCTCTAATCGAGTTTTGACCCATTCGTCGTCATCAATCTCAGCTTCAGTGATAATTCGGAGGGATGGAATCTCAACTTCTGCTGGTATTACTGCTTCAGTTCCGTATACCAGTAAGTAAGGAGTTGTACCTACTGAAGTGCAAATCGTAGTGCGATAACCCAACAATGCAAATGGTAGCTTTTCATGCCACTGCCTAGATCCTTCTACCATTTTTCTTAGTATCTTCTTTATATTCTTGTTTGCTGCCTCAACCACGCCATTTGCCTTGGGACGATATGGGGTGGAATTACGGTGTGTAATCTTGAACTGTTGACACACTTCTTTCATCAAACCACTGTTAAGATTAGCACCGTTGTCCATGATAATCATCTTTGGGATCCAAAATCTACAGATGATATGGGAATGGACGAAGTCTACCACGGCTTTCTTGGTCACAGACTTGAATGTCTTCGCCTCCACCCACTTGGTGAAATAATCAATGGCTACTAGAATGAACCTATGACCGTTGGAAGTTGTCGGCTCGATCGGTCCAATGACATCCATGCCCCACGCAACAAATGGCCATGGTGCTGACATCGTGTGCAATTCCGTTGGCGGAGAATGAATAAAATCTCCATGCACCTAACACTGATGGCACTTCCGCACAAAATTTATACAATCACACTCCATGGTGAGCCAATAATATCCTGCCCGTAAGATCTTCTTTGCCAATAGATACCCACTCATATGTGGCCCACAAACTCCGGCATGCACCTCTGTCATCACTGTTGTGGCTTGGCATGCATCTATACATCTTAGCAATCCCAAATCTGGGGTTCTCTTGTACAGCACTCCTCCACTAAGGAAAAATATGTTTGACAATCGCCGAATAGCCCTCTTTTGATCCCCAGTTGCCTGCTCTGGGTATATTCCCATCCTGAGGTATTCTTGGACATCATGAAACCATGGCTCGCCATCAATTTCTTCCTCCACCACATTGCAATAGGCATGTTGATCCCGAACTGGAATATATAACGGATCAACATGAATCTTGTCCGGGTGATGCAACATCGGTGCTAGAGTAGCCAAAGCATCGGCGACCTCATTATGCATTCTTGGGATATGTCAGAATTCTATTGACCGGAAATGCTTCGTCAGGTCATGCAAACATTGGCGATACGGGATATGCTTCAAATCTGTTGTTTCCCACTCGCCTTGAACCTGATGTACCAGAAGGTCCGAGTCTCCCAAGACCAAGACGTCCCGGACATCCATGTCCACAACTAATCGTAACCCCAAAATGCATGCTTCGTATTCAGCCATATTGTTGGTACAATAGAAGCGCAACTGAGCCGTAACAGGATAATGATGTCCTGTTTCAGAAATAAGTACTGCTCCTATTCCAACTCCCTTTGCATTTGCAGCTCCGTCAAAGAAAAGCTTCCTCCCTAGCTCCTTGGTTAGTTCTAACTCATCAATTTGCAACACTTCTTCGTCCGGAAAATACGTTCTTAAAGGTTTGTATTCATTATCAACAGGATTCTCAGCTAAGTGATCGGCTAGTGCTTGGGCTTTCATGGCCGTCCTCGTCACATAGATGATGTCAAATTCTGTAAGTAATATTTGCCATTTTGCTAACCTTCCTGTAGGCATAGGTTTCTGGAAAATATACTCTAATGGATCCAAACGTGAAATGAGATAAGTAGTGTAGGAAGACAAATAATGCTTCAACTTCTGTACCACCCAAGTTAGGGCGCTACATGTCTTCTCAAGATGAGTGTACTTAACTTCATATGATGTGAACTTCTTACTGAGATAATAGATGGCCTGTTCCTTTCTGCCGGTGATGTCATGTTGCCCGAATACGCAGTTGAAAGAATTGTCCAAAACTGTTAGATAAAGAATCAGAGGCCTCCCGGGTTCAGGTGGAACCAACACAGGTGGGTTTGACAAATACTCCTTTATCTTATCAAAAGCCTCTTGGCATTCTTCAGTCCACTTGACTGCAGCATCCTTCTTTAACAACCTAAAAATAGGTTCACATGTTGATGTGAGCTGAGCAATGAATCGACTGATGTAATTCAATCTTCCTAAAAGACTCATTACTTCAGTTTTGTTCTTTGGTGCTGGCAATTCTTGTATGGATTTGATCTTTGATGGATCCAATTCAATACCTCTTCGACAGACAATGAATCCTAGCATTTTTCCCGAGGGAACCCCAAATGCACATTTGGCCGGATTGAGCTTAATGTCATACCTCTGAAGTCTCTGAAAAAACTTCCTCAGATCTTCTACATGGTCTTCCTGTCGCCTGGATTTTATGAGTACATCGTCTACATACACCTCAATCTCTTTGTGTATCATGTCATGAAACACAGTAGTCATTGCTCTCATGTATGTCGCCCCGGCGTTCTTCAAACCAAACGGCATTACCCTGTAGCAATAAGTTCCCCAAGGAGTGATGAAAGTTGTCTTTTTCTGCATCTTCTTCATCCATTAGGATCTGATGGTATCCTGCGTAGCAATCCACAAAGGATCCAATCTCTCGCCCCGCGCAATTGTCTATCAAGATATGGATGTTGGGTAGTGGAAAGTTATCTTTCGGGCTTGCCCTGTTTAGATTGCGATAATCGACACATACCCGAATTTTCCCATACTTCTTCGGCACTGGTACCACATTGGCCAACCATTCGAGATATCGAGTAACCCGAATAACCTTTGCTATCAACTGCTTGGTTACTTCTTCTTTGATCTTTACGCTCATATCCGTTTTGAACTTCCTCAATTTCTGCTTGACAGGAGGACATGCCGGATCAATGGGCAATTTATGTACCACTAGATCCGTGCTTAACCCTGGCATGTCATCATACGACCATGCAAAAATATCTTTGAATTCAAACAGTGTTTTGATTAGCTCTTCCCCGATACTCGGCTCAATGTGAATGCTGATTTTGGTTTCCCTAACATTATCCTCATCTCCTAAGTTGACAGCTTCAGTATCGTTTAAGTTAGGCTTAGGTTTTTCTTCAAAATGAGTTAACTCCCTGTTTATCACTTCAAAAGCCTCATCTTCCTCGTATTCCGATTCATCCTCATAATTGACTTCGCGCATAATTAATTTGGATTCAGATTGACTTCTTAGACTAAGTTGAAGATCCGTTGTGCATGCCATGACATTGGAACCGGCAAAAACAGAACTGTTCAGAAATGAAAAGAAACAAAAAATCAAAAATCAAGAAAATAAAGGAAACTTCGTTTTTATTGAAAATGAGGGATAACAGAGTTTGACACTACAAATAAATCAAAACTGGATTACAACTCTGGAATAATCCAGGAAAGAAAAGAAAATCCAGAGCCTACTACCAAGACTTCTTCCAGATGGGAAGAGGAGTAGCCGTCTAATTGTTGGTTTTGACCTTGGGCCCCACATACTGTACGTCTGCATTACTGGAACCTTCTCCAGCTTCGATCATGTTAACATCAGCGAACAACCTTTCAAAACGCTTATCCAGATCTCCATCTGGCCCAATTGATGGTCCGAGGATCTTTGGGTTTGACATCCTCCTGAAACCTGCTTTCACAAAAGATCGGGAGAGGCGTGGAACTGGCTTGGGAAGGACCCAAACTTTCTTCTTCATTTTGTGAGCTCTCTTCACATCTACTACCGTCGGCTTGAACCCTAACCCGAATGTCTCCAAATTTTCAGGCAAAGAAACGGGTTGAATGATACCTTGGAGTTTGGCTCCCAAACCTTTTCCTGGTATGAACCCACATTTCATCATTTCTGAGGCGATCATGAAGGTTGAAAGCTGAGATCCTGGGAAAAGCAAGGTCCTCGCCTTCGGAAACCTTGTCCACTGAAACCCCTTCGAAGACTTGGTATACCCATGGTCCCTTGTCATCCTCCGTTTCTATGAATGGCACCACGGTATCACTCATAATGCCTGTGCCATCATCCCCATGCAATACTATCTCCCGTCTATCCCACTCGAACTTAACCATCTGGTGCAGCGTAGAAGGCACTGCTTTGGCGGCATGAATCCAGGGTCGCCCCAATAGCAAAGTGTATGATGCATCCACATCCACCACTTGGAATTCCATAGTAAAATCGATTGGGCCAATGGTCAGTTCTAATATGATATCACCCACCGAGCTAGTATTCCCTCCATCAAATCCTCTGATGCAAACGTTATTCTTACGGACTCTGTCCTGATCAATCTTCAGTTTGTTCAGAGTAGCTAAAGCACAAATATTGGCACTTGAACCATTATCCACCAATACACGATTGACCACTGAGTCTTCACACTTCACGATCAAGTATAAGGCTTTATTTTGTTCTATGCCCTCTTTTGGCAATTCATCGTCAGAAAATGTCACTCGGTTGACTTCAAAGATTTTATGCACTATCTTCTCCAAGTGATTTACAGAAAGCTTTTCTGGAACATGGGCCTCATTCAGGATCTTCAACAAAGCTTGGCAATGATCTTTGGAATGGATTAACAAAGATAACAATGAGATTTGTGCTGGGGTTTTCCTCAACTGCTCCACAATAGAGTAGTCTTGGGCTTTCATCTTCTTCAAGAACTCTTCAGCTTCTTCTTCTGTTACTGGCTTCTTCACCGCTGTGGGATTAGATTTCCTCAACTCTACGGGAGCATAACACCGTTCCGATCGAGTCAAACCCTGGGCTTCACAACTGACTTCCTCCACTGACTTCCCTTTGTATATCACTGTTGCCTTTTCATACTTCCAAGGCACGGCCTTGCTATCCGTTACTGGCAACTGAGCTACCGGCTTTATGATAACCGGTCCCCTACAGACTCCTTTCACGATCATTACTGGTGCAGACCATGCTCCGGACACAACCAACTTTGTTGTTTTTGGTTTCTCCGTAGTGGCCGATGGGCTTTTCCCCAATATTATCACAGGCTTGACAACCTCCCTCTTAGTTGGTACCTCCCCTTCCACACTGGTAGATTTCTCTTTTGTACTGTCCTTGATCATCATCACTGTCTGCGATGGCTTCTTGGGTTCTTCCTCTCCTTGCACGATCTCGATCATACAGGCTTCATGGTGGGTTGGTAGTGGGTTTTGGTTAATGTTGGGTACCTCGGGTGCCTGAACCTCAATCTTATTAGCATCAATAAGATCTTGGATTGCATGCTTCAGTTTCCAACATCTCTCAGTAGTATGCCCAAGAGCCCCCGAACAATATTCACATTTTACTCGGTGGTCCAAATTTTGAGGTAAGAGATTTGGTAATCTGGGCTCAATAGGACTCAACAAACCTATCTGCTTCAATTTGTGAAATAAAGCAGTATAAGTTTCTCCTAATTCGGTGAATGTCCTCTGTCTCTGAGTCCTTTCATTCCTGAAAGTCGGATTTCCCCGGAAAGTTGGCCCTGTGGGATTTCTGTAGGCCCTTGGTGGTGGGTAGTTGTTATGGGGAGCTAGGTAGGCATTATGTGGGGTTGGCGCGCGCCATTGCGGGCGCGCTGGAGGTTGGGTGTATGCTTGTGCTTGATGGACCGAAAAATGATGTTCTTGATGGGGGTAATAGGATTGTGCGGGATAATTCGGAATGTGTGGGTAATTTGGGTGAGGGGGTCTGAATTGGTGATGGGGGGTAGGACCTTTGGATCGAGACCAATTACCAGCTTCTACCGTTGTGACATCCTCTTTTTTCTTCTTTCCGAGCGCACCTCCCGTGCCGCTCTGAATAGCCTGCGTTGTTGCCTTGATCGCTGAATAACTTAAGATTTTGTTGGTCTTGAGGCCTTCTTCTATCATGCCTCCCATTTTGACCACTTCGTTGAAGGATTTTCCCACCGAGGTCACCAAATGACCGTAGTAAGTTGGCTCGAGAGTCTGTAGAAATTAATCTACCATCTCCCCCTCTCTCATAGGAGGATCAACTCTAGCCGCTTGTTCTCTCCAACGAAACCCAAATTCCCGGAAGCTCTCCCCCGGTTTCTTCTCCAGCTTTAACAATGTGAGACGGTCAAGGACGATCTCAAGATTATATTGAAAGTGCCCGGCAAATGATTGCGCCAAATCATCCCAAGTGTACCATCTGCTGGGATCCTGCCTTGTATACCATTCCAGCGCAGACCCGGTCAAACTCTATCCAAAATAAGCTATCAGTAGCTCATCTTTGCCGCCTGCACCCCTCATCTTGCTGCAAAATCCTCGTAGATGAGACATGGGATCACCGTGTCCCTCATATAGATCAAATTTTGGCATTTTGAATCCCGCCGGCAATTGAACATCGGGGAAAGGACACAGATCTTTGTAGGCCACACTGACTTGGCTGCCCAACCTTTGCATATTCCTAAGGGATTGCTCCAGGCTCTTGAATTTCCGTAGCATCTCATCTTGTTCTGAGCTATTGACCGGTTTTTCCACTGGGACTTCAAAGGGAGGAGTGTAGGTGGATGGTTCGGGTGCCCTGAACGTGGGTTCTGGGGGGTAATACTCAGTGTCGTGAACCTGAAATAATGGTTCACTTGATGATCTTTGCAGTGGAGCTGGGGGAGGTGCCACAAAGACAGGGCCCTTTGGTGGTGGAGGGTTCTGATTTTGTGGTGGAGCTGGGTAGTCGTGAGCATCCCTTCCCTGGTGGTAATGAAGGTCCGAGATTCTTGTTGAGGGACCGGGAGAAAGGTATTCTGGGGTAAATCCCGGTGGAAAGGTAGGAGGAGTAGGTACTTCAGGGCCTTTTTGTGCTCCGGCCAGCGCCGTCTGCATTTCGCTCATTTCCAACCGCATCTGTTCCATTTTTTCAAGAGCTTCTTTAAGCATCTGGCTCATTGCTTTTTCTGACTCATTACTTTGATCTGACCCAGTCATACTTTTAGGTATATGTCCTTTCGATCTTGTGTGATATCTGTGTGATGCCAGTACACTCTAACACTAACTGGATTTAGAAGAAAACAACGAACTTGTTAGTGTTAAAATTTTAGCAGATATGGTAAAAGCACATTGGAGATGCAATGTCCCTATGCAATGAACCATTTCTATTATGCTTTTGCTTAAACCGCATGCGTCATCCCAGCTTATCGTCTATGCCTTTCCATTATTTCTCTTATTTGTTTTCCCCTGTTTTACTATAAGTAATGGTCGAATCTTATATAGATTGCCTACGTATCATGTCCCCGCATGAATCAGACCCTAGCGTAGTTCGTGTGAATACAATACACAAAAATATTTTTCAAAAAGTTTTTCAAAAACAAACTGGATTTACGATAAGTCAAACTTACAAAAGATGGTCAAAATACATTCGGCCCTTTTATAGAAAAGTCTCATGACTAGACCCAAAAGGAAATACAAGTTCATAACTAGGAAAGTTCTAAGATTTTGAGTTTTTGCGCCGGTGGGGCCCTGTTTGGCCTGGCTGTGGTCCTTGGTGCAAGACTTCTTTGCAGATCTTTCAATTCTTCCATGATCTGACGGACATAATCCATGATAGAGGAAAAAAAGGACATCCCGGGGCATCCTTTCACATGATAGGCACCTCATGTGAATGTAGTGTCCAATCTCGTCAATCCTTCTCCGAATGTTATCCCTTTCTCTGAATAACTGCTCTATCTGTCGGTTTTTTAATCCCAATATTCGCGCCTCATCCGTAAGTCGATCTTGGAATCTTTTCATTTGTCCCTCCATTCGGGCCATCATCTCGTAGCACCATTCCTTGTCTTCTCTAGCTTCAAGAGCCTGTTGTGGATCTGTTCTTGGAGAGTGAAAATTATCTCTCTCAATACCCTGACGCTCATCTCACAATCCCTTTTGACCTGCCGCAAGTATTCTCTTCGCTCCGCTGCGCCTCTTGCCCATCTGGCCTGCATCCCTTCCTTGCTAGCCTCGGACCTCTCCAACTTTTCTTGGCTTTCTCCGAGCTGTTGGTTTAGCTCGTCTATCAACCTTTGATCAGTTTGGCTTCTTGTTTGGCTGTTGGCTTCTTTTCCGATTCGCCAGATTCGAGCCTTGAGAGTGTCCTTTTCTTGAGTCAACTTCTTTTTGACCCCTTTGTTAGCTGCAATCTGTAAGCCATTTTCATATTGGAGATTCTGTACATGTTTCTCTAGTTCTCCAATACGATCTTTGTATTCACATTCTTTAGCTAGCCAAGCTAATCTTTCTTGGATTTTATCATCGAAAGCTTGAACGTGAGGCCTTTTGGTAGGTCTTGATCGCCTCGAGCTCGGGCCTAGGGCTCGCACGAAAACTTCTTTGAAACCAAGCAACATACTCGGGATCGAAATCGCCTTTTATTGGGTCTGGCACTATGGTGTTACTCTTTAAATACCGGCAACAATTCCAATCTTCATTCACCATCTTCTCAGGGATAGCTGCCTCTGGATGCAATTCGATGGCTATGTTGCTCAAGTCCATCGTCTCTGGTATCACCTGATATCTCCCAAGTTGTCTCAAAACTCTTTGATGTGCATAGGGTTGTATACTTCTTGCCCCTATTATCATCAAATAGCCCTTTGAAGTAGTCATGTAAATGATCTCCTTTATCGGGAGCCACCCTATAGTCCATTCGATTTGATCCGCCCTCAATTTTCTTAGATAGAAAATCCATGTTTCAAACCCCTTGGGTGTTATAAAATCTCCCACCCTTTCTTCGTATTTAACGATGAAGTTGGTTCCGTCTGAAGCATATCTTAAGAATTTAGGGTGGTGCCGAACATGTTCGATCATCCACATTTGCAGGAGAATGCTGCAGCCTTCAAAAAGCGGGCTTCCAGATTTGCATAAGGTCAAAGCCCGGTATATATCGGATAATACCAGTGGGACAATGGTGTGGTCTTTTTTATCCACAAGAACCTGTGCAATTCTTGCCATGCGGGTGTCTATGGAACCTTCTGAGTTTGGAAACACCATGATTCCTAGAAATGCCACAATGAAAGCGAATCGGCGATGAATCTCCCATAGGCCTTTGTTCTGTTGGTTATTCAATCCCTTTTCATGTGTTTCAAATCCGTCTGAATTTCCGAATCTCTAATACAAGAAGTAGAACTTGCAACTCCCGTTTTGTACGCGATCGTTGCTTGTTTTCCTGCTGATCTTCAAGAGATCAAAGAATTTATGCACTGATGGGGCCCTGGGAAATATGAGCCTCTGCTCCTTTAACTCTTGGCCGAAAGCAATGTAACCGGCTATTTCCTCTAAGGTAGGAGTGAGTTCGAAATCGGAGAAATGGAACACATTATTAACAGGACCCCAGAAGGTCACCAAAGCTTTGATCAAGTCATCCCGTGGATTGACATACAGTATGTCTAGCAGAGGGCCCAAATGTTTTTTCACCCACACTCGACCATCTTCCTCTAGATCATTCCACCATTCTTGTAGTTGTATCCAGGCTCTTTCCATGATAACCTGAGGTGATTCTTGGATAGCATCCATCTGATCCTGAAGATTCAAGGTATTAGGGGTGACTCTTAAACTTTTTATGAAAGCATATTTCCTTAAATGAAACAAATTACCGACTTATTTATGACCGAAAATCTTTGACACATTTTAATGACTGTTTTTGTAAAAGGGAGATTGGACCCGATGGGGATTGCCTACGTATCTCACATCCGGTGAGAATCAAATCGGCGTAGTTCGCCAAAGAAAACAAATCGAGTTTTTTTTTTTTTAAAAAAAAAAACTTTTTAACACCCAAAAATATTATTTTTGAAGAAACGCTAATAGGATTTTGACATTGTTTGGACAAAACTATTATTGTTATTCAATTTTAAGCTGGTCAGCATGCCGATCTAATCAAATAAATGCACATAATCTCATGTAGCAGGATGGTCTTTTCATTTCAGGTTACCTGTCCTAGACGGACCCCCCCTGTGTTGAGTCCCCTAAGTCAAATGCTACATGATGCAAACAAACGTTCCTACTAGGGATCCGGCATGAGGTTTTGTTATTCTAGGTTTAAAAACTGGGATTATTGTTCTAAACCTGGCTTACCCGAGTGGACAACTGGGGCTGAGGAGGGGGTGACGTAACGGGAGCACTAAAGTCTGCCCGGCCTTGTCACTTACCCTAACACTCACTTATTTGGAATAATTTTGAAAAGTGGGCTACGCGAACGTATGCACCATTTTTAGAACTCAAAAGGAAGTAGGATTTCGGCACAGTTTATATATACAGTTCAAATAATATCAAAGCGGTAAAAATCATCATTTTGCACATTAAGCATTTATCATATAAAAATATCAGATAATAAACAAAGCCAAATACAACAATTATTCTAAGCTCGAATTTCTAACCCTGAACCAGTGGTTCTGGGTTAATCATCCCCAGCAGAGTCGCCAGAGCTGTCACACCTCCTTTTTCCGCAGGCCCGCGAGGGCGCTAGGTATAAAAAGGAGTTTTTCCAATTAAAGGACAACCAAAACGGGATTCATTTATTGAGATATTCGGAGTCGCCACTTGGGAGATTTATGGTGTCCCAAGTCACCGGTTGAATCCTGAATTGAGGAAAGGTTTGACTCTATTTAACAGTCTGCGTACCAGAAATCTGGATAAGGAATTCTGTTAACCCGGGAGAATGTGTTAGGCATTCCCGAGTTCCGCGGTTCTAGCACGGTCGCTCAACTGTAATATTTGGCTTGATTATCTGATTTATTAACAAATATGAAATAATGTGCAAACTACCACTCCAAACCGTTTTAATTGTTAGAAGAAAATTATAATGTCGTGAGAATATATCTCGAATTTCGTCACATAAATGTGTCCGCAATTTTTGATATATTCCGACTTCATTGGGATTTGGATTGGGGTCACATAAATGTGTACCCGAGTTTAGGGAGGTACAATTATTAAATACGCGCTTAAAACTATTAACGCGTTATTATTTTGAGAATGCCGTGAAAATTTACTAAACGGCCAATCTCGGATTTCTAAATATATACACTTATGAGGGCTTCACAGTTTTTGCGATTTATTTGGCGAGGCTCGTCTCATTTATTAACAAAATAATCCTAAAATGACTACATTTTCTATTTTTTTTTAGTTTTTATAAATAAAGAAATATCTTAATTAATCTAGAAATTAAAAATGCAACACTTATCTAATTTATGACAAAAACTTAATGAAACAGATTATAATATATGTTTAAACAGAAAATATTTTTTTTTTCGAAATTATTTTATTATTATTTTATTAAATACGAAATTTCATAACTTAATAATAAAAGAAGCTAATTCAGAATAATATTAAAACTTGAATATATAAAAAGAAAAACTAATAAAATCATTTATTCAAAACTATTGAAAATTATAGCCATATTAAAGCTTATATGGTAAAAATTATTTTTATTCCAAATTGTTCAAAACTAAGCTTATTTTTAGAAAAACAGCAATTATAAATTGAATATAATTTTATTTAAATTCATTTTTTATAATCTAAAAAATATATATTATTTGTTATATTTAGATAAATGTTTAATAAAAATAAACATTACTTAAATAAATATAAAAATAAAAGTGCAAAATCAACAACTAATATATATATATATATATATATACAAACTAAACCAATTATCTTACAACTAACTTAAACTCATATTTTTTAATTTTTTAATATTTTTGAATTAAACCCTTGATGTTAACTATTTACAACTATTTACCAAAACCAAAATCAATCTTAATTATTTACATCTATATTTTGAGATGGTTAAACTTGAAAAGCAAACAATTCTTGTGTTATTGAAAATTAAAATCGTACCTAAATGCCTAATTTACGCAAAATAATTAAAATTCGCATTTTTATTGAACTTAATTACATATTAACAACTTAGTTTATTAAAGATGATATTAAAGAAGTTCTCATTAATTCAATTAACAAAAGAGTAATTCATTCTTCCTAAACAATTTGAATCATTAATAAACACATTTATAACTATACTATTTAATAGTCATTTTTAGAAGTGATTTATTATTGCTACAACAAGGCTTAATTATTTAAAGTTATCACAAAACTTACAGAATATTAATATGGAATTTATTAAAACATAATCTATAAAATAAGATAGAAATAGAAACTATTTAAAATTTCAACAAAATTTTCATCTTTCTCATATATTCTTCTTATCATTTAAACATGATTAGGTATGTACCTGATATTGGAAAGAAAAGAATACCGGTGATCAACACAGTAAATAACACAGCAACAGCAACCCCAACAATATCCAGTATCCAGATTTAAGCAATGAGAATTAATAACCAGAATTGAACTTCAGAATAAGATTTGTAAAATGGAAGACTAAACTCTTTCTTTAATTAAAAACAAATCATTATTAATTAAAAACTAAAAGTAAGACTTCCACTTTCTTTTATTTTAATCTAACTTTTAATTCCACTATGTTATGTTTTATTTTCCACTATACATATTCTATCAATACTTTAATTACCACTATCTTTTGTTTTGTCCCCCACTTTAATTTAACAATAATTAAATAACTAACAGACAAAATAACTTTAATTCAAATAATTGACTATAATTTAATGACTAAAATAACCCCAAAATTATTGAAATTTACTACTATACCCTTATCAGCTATAACCAATTCACCTAAATCAAACAACCAAAATATAGCAAATTTAACCAATTCTTAAACAATTTTAATAACAATCCTAACAACATGATGAACAACCAAGAACAACATTATTTTTAAATAACACAACATTTTTAGATTTATCAACAATAATAAACAAGTAACTTCAAATCACTTAAACTTAAATTAAATTGAACTTAACATGTCAAACAAACTATCTCAATTCTGTAATTAAAAATCCGAATTTATACTTAAAAAAATAATGAAACAAATTTAATCTACTAAACTTAATAATCAACTAAAATTCGAATTAAATCTAACAATATCACAACCAAGATTAAAGATGTAAAAATGTTTGAACTATAACGTTTCTATATTAACAACTTAACAAAACACATGATTAAAGTATGAAAAAAATGAAGAAATAATCAAGAACATGATGAACAACAAGTAAGAAACAAAATCAACCATATACTATCTAAATTCAAAAATATACATATATATATATATATATATATATATATATATATATATATATATATATATATATATATTCATAATATACATAGAAATGAAATTCATATATATATATATACATATATCATCCGAAAAATAAAGATAAATAACTAAAACAAATCGTCCGAAAATAAAAATAACAGTAATAATAATAATAAAACGAAATATATATATGTACATATATACTACCCGAAATATATATACATATATATATAATATACTCATATATACATATATATACATAAGATATACCCAATATATACATACATATACCCAATATATATATATATATATATATATATATATATATATATATATATATATAAATATATAAAGAGAAAAAAAAAGGAAAAACGATGGGGGAGGGGGCTGGTATACAATGAACTTCCTTGGAGCAGTAAAAAAAACCAAACTCTTTTGTTTTGCCTTTTAGGAACCAAAACTCAAATTCCATGCATGCTCCAATATAATGGAGCGTGAAGGTAATCCAATGATTTTGAAGTTTCATCTTTAGGCTAGGATTAAGATTTTGGGTGTTTTGAAGTATCACGACCCGGATTTCCCACCATCGGGGGTCATGATGGCGCCTACTAATTGGAAGCTAGGCAAGGCAAATATTAATTACACCTCCATTAATTAACAAATTCTTATTAAGACTTATTATTAAAACATATAAATTACAGCGGAATAATCAAAATTAGCGAAAGACTTAGTCAAATATGATAAAGACACCCAAACATGATACACTACCCAAGACTGGTGTCACAATACTCACGAACTTCTAAGAATAATACACATAATTGTCTGAAAGAAAATACAAGCTGTTTATCTCGATTACATGAGATAACAGAATGAAAAGCATAGATAGAAGAGACAACGGGTCATGCGGACTCCTGCAGGGCTACCTCGTAATCTCAATAGTCGGAAAATCCACAAGTCGCTACTGCCGCCGCTGCTATCCGTAACCTGTATCTGCGCAAAAAGAGCGCAGAGTGTAGTATCAGCACAACCGACCCCATGTGCTGGTAAGTGCCTGGCCTATCCCAGCGAACTAGTGACAAGGCTAAGGCCAGTCACCCGCATAAACCTGTACAGTTGCAAAATATATATATATATATATACATATATATATATATACAATACATTTATAAGGAAAAACTCTGCTATGAAATAACAGTCAATAACTCGTGATATCCAGAATAATCTAATCAACAGAATAATTCTTACTTTCATGTCTCAATTCCTCTTTCATTTCATATCTCGTGGTAGGCGTACCACCCGCTCCCAACTATCACGGTAATTACCTCTCGTGGTAGGCGTACCACCCGCTCCCAAATATATCAATAGGCTACCGGCAACTATGGCCAATGCCAAGATTTAAATCACTTTGTGGTCGGCGTGCCACACGATCCCATTTCTTATTATATAAGTGGTCGGCGCGCCACACGATCCCAATTCATAAATATATATAAGTGGTCGGCGCGCCACACGATCCCAATCCATAAATATATATATTACCGGTATTTAGCCAATAATCTCTACATCAACAATATTTATAATTACCGATTTTAAACCAATAATTGATAATAATTTCAACAATTTATCTTCATTACCGGTATAACACCAATAACTCTTAATCAACAATTTATTCATAACTAAATTCCTATTCCTTCAAGCTAGGATAGAACAAACACTTACCTCGAAAGTTTACGAACGATTCAATCCGTAGCAATGCCTTTTCCTTTCGAATTTGACTCCAATCCAATCGTATCTATACACAATTGATTTAATATCATCAATTCTACTTAACAAACTAGTTCATATTGCTAAATATGATTTTTACAACATTCAGCCGGAATAGTAAAAATCGACCCCGGGCCCACATAATCGAAACTCAAGTTTCGAACCAAAATAAGTTCACCCAATCCTCCATGAGTTCAAATATACAATTTGTTCTTAAGTTCGACTCCAAAACGAGGTCTAGATCGCAACTTCTTTGAAAGCCCTAACTATACCCATTTCTCCAATTTTTCAACCAATTTACACATGTTTAAGCCTAATAATTTGATTGATGTTGATGAAAAATGAAGAAGACGAGTTAAAAAATACTTACCCAATGAACTTTGACGAAGAAATGCCCCAATGATCGCCTAAGAGCTGTGGAGAAGAAAGGATTTTGTGAAAATGGGATAAAATCCCGTAAGTGTTCTGTTTTGGGTATTAATTCACCGGGCGGAAATTTACCCTACGCGATCGCGTGAATTGGGTTGCGATCGCGTAGAGGAAAGACTGGCCTCTTATGCGATCGCGTGCAAAAGGCTGCGATCGCGTGGAGAAAAGATTGGAAGCTACGCGATCGCGTGAGGGATGCTGCGATCGCGTAGAGGAAACTCACCGGGCATCCTATTTGGCCTATGCGATCGCGTGGGGGAAGAACTGGAAGCTACGCGAACTGGAAGCTACGCGATCACGTAGAAGAACTGGCCAATGCTGTGCGATCGCGTGGATGAGGCCGCGATCGCATAGAACAAAATCCCTCTGCAGAAACAGCAGAATTTCTGCCGTGTTTTCAAATCCAAAAACACCCCGAACCACCTCCGAAACACTCCCGAGCCCTCGGGGCTCCAAACCAAATATGCACACTAACTCAAAAACATCATACGAACTTGCTCGCGCGATCAAATCGCTAAAATAACATCAAAATCAATGGATTGAGCCTTAAAACTCAAGAATTCTTTCAAATTTCATAATTTCCAAAATTTCCAATTTAAGGCCGAAATGCGTCAAACGACGTCCGTTTTCAACCAAACTTTACAGGAAGCGCTAAACCAATATATATGACCTGTACCGGGCGTCGGAACCAAAATACGAGCCCGATACCAGTACTTTTTAATCAAAAATCAGTTTCATTTTCCTTAAACATTTTCAGAAAACAATTTAACAGAAAAATTCTTTTACCGGGGTTCTAGACCTCGGATTTCAATTCCGGACATATGCCCAAGTTCCATATTTTTCTACGGATTTTCTGAGACCGTCAAACCACGGATCCGGGTCCGTTTACCAAAAATGTTGACCAAAGTCAACCATATCAATATTAATATCAAAATTCTTCAACATTTTCACATATTTCACATATTTCAACATAAACATTTTCCAGCTTTGTGCCCGGACTGTGCACACAAATCGAGGCAACTATAAATGAGGTTTTCAAGACCTCAAAAGCTCGGAATGATTAATAAAACAAGTGATGACCCTTCGGGTCGTCACAATCTCCACCTCTAAAACAACCGTTCGTCCTCGAACGGACAAAAGAAAGAAGTACCGAGTCAGGAAACAAGTGTGGGTAACGGCTCCGCATATCAGACTCGGACTCCCAGGTCGATGCCTCGGGAGGCTGACCTCTCCACTGAACACGCACAGAAGGATAACTCTTCGACCTCAACTGTCGAACCTGCCGGTCTAGAATGGCCATCGGCTCCTCCTCGTAGGATAGATCATTGTCCAATTGGACAGTACTGAAGTCTAACACATGTGTGGGATCGCCGTGGTATCTCCGAAGCATAGATACGTGAAAAACTGGATGTACGGCTGATAAGCTAGGCGGCAAAGCTAATCTGTAAGCCACCCCTCCCACTCTGTCTAGAATCTCAAATGGACCAATATACCTAGGGCTGGGCTTGCCCTTCTTCCCGAACCTCATCACGCCCTTCATAGGCGACACTCGGAGCAATACTCGTTCACCAACCATGGAATCTACATCTCGAACCTTACGATCCGCATAAGTCTTCTGCCTGGACTGAGCTGAACGCAATCTCTCCTGAATAAGTCTTGACCTTATCCAAGGCCTCCTGAACTAAATCTGTACCCAACAACCGAGCCTCTCCCGGTTCAAACCATCCAACCGGTGATCGACATCGCCTACCATATAACGCCTCATACGGAGCCATCTGGATGCTAGACTGGTAACTGTTATTGTAGGCGAACTCTGCTAATGGCAGAAACTAGTCCCACGAGCCTCCGAAATCAATAACACAGGCTCGAAGCATGTCCTCTAGAATCCGAATAGTCCTTTCGGACTGGCCATCCGTCTGAGGATGAAATGCTGTACTCAACTGAACCTGGGTGCCTAACTCCTGCTGGACCGCTCTCCAGAACCGCGAGGTAAACTGCGTACCCCGATCAGAGATAATAGATACTGGCACTCCATGGAGACGAACAATCTCCCTAATGTAAACCTCCGCTAACCTCTTCGACGAGTAGGAGACAGATACTGGAATAAAGTGTGCTGACTTGGTCGGCCTATCAACAATGACCCAAATAGCATCAAATTTCCTCCGAGTCAAAGGAAGTCCAGTAACGAAATCCATAGTGATCCGCTCCCATTTCCACTCGGGAATTTCAATCCTCTGGAATACACCACCAGGTCTCTGGTGCTCATATTTCACCTGCTGACAATTTAGACACCGAGCGACATACGCAACGATATCTTTCTTCATTCTACGCCACCAATAGTGTTGCCATAAGTCCTGGTACATCTTCGCGGCGCCTGGGTGAATAGAATTCCGCGAACTGTGGGCCTCTGCTAAGATTAACTCTCAAATCCCTTCGACATTGGGCACACAAACTCGACCCCGCAATTTCAATACCCCATCATCATCTAGATTTACCTGTGTGGCACCTCCCCGCTGTACTGTATCTCTCAACTCACACAAATAAGGATCATCAAATTTCCTCTCACGGATACGCTCTAATAAAGAAGAACGAGCGACCGTGCAGGCTAACACCCTGCTAGGCTCGGAAATGTCTAATCTCACGAACCGGTTGGCTAAGGCCTGGACATCTAGAGCTAATGGTCTCTGATTGACCGGAATATATGCAAGACTACCCATGCTGGCATACTTTCTGGCCACCACATTGGCCTTACCTGGGTGATATAAAAAAGTAACATCATAGTCTTTTAGCAACTCTAGCCACCTTCTCTACCTCATATTCAACTTTTTCTGCTTAAACAAATACCGAAGACTCTTATGATCGGTGTATACTTCACATGCTACACCATACAAATAATGCCTCAAGATCTTCAATGCGTGAATAATCGCCGCCATTTCTAGATCATGCACTGGATAGTTCTTCTCATGAATCTTCAACTGCCTCGAAGCATAGGCAATAACCTTGCCATCCTGCATTAACACTGCACCAAGCCCATTATGGGAAGCATCACAATAAACAGTATAAGGTCCCGTACCTGTGGGTAAAACCAATACCGGTGCTGTGGTCAAGGTTGTCTTGAGTTTTTGAAAGCTCGCCTCACATTCATCGAACCATTCAAATTGCACACCCTTCTGGGTCAATCTGGTCAGTGGGGTTGCAATAGACGAAAATCCTTCTACGAATCGGTGATAATAACCCGCTAACCCCAAGAAACTCCGAATATCCGTGGCTGATGTCGGTCTAGGCCAGCTCTTGACTGCCTCAATTTTCTTCGGATCAACCTGAATACCTGCTGCCGTCACAATATGACCCAGGAATGCAACTGAACTTAGCCAAAATTCACACTTTGAAAATTTTGCATATAGCTGGCTATCTTTCAGAGTCTGCAAGGCCACTCTGAGATGTTGCGCATGTTCCTCCTGACTACGGGAATATATTAATATGTCATCAATGAAGACTATTACAAACAAGTCTAAATAAGGCCGGAACACCCGATTCATTAATTCCATAAAAGGCTGCTGGAGCATTTGTCAACCCAAAAGACATGACCAGAAATTCATAATGTCCATACCGAGTGCGGAACGCTGTCTTAGGGACATCGGATGCCCTAATCTTCAGCTGATGATAGCCAGATCTCAAATCTATCTTTGAAAATACCTTGGCACCCTGAAGCTGGTCAAATAAATCATCAATTCGCGGAAGTGGATATTTATTTTTGATAGTCACCTTGTTTAACTGTCGATAGTCAATGCACATTCTCATCGAACCATCTTTCTTCTTTACAAATAATACTGGTGCACCCCACGGCGAAACACTGGGTCTAATGAAACCCTTTTCAAGTAAATCCTGCAACTGTTCCTTCAATTCTTTTAACTCTCGCGGAGCCATACGGTATGGGGGAATGGAAATGGGCTGAGTGCCTGGAGCCAAATCAATGCAAAAATCAATGTCCCTATCGGGCGGCATACCTGGCAAGTCTGAAGGAAATACTTCGGGAAATTTGCGAACCACAGGCACAGAGTCAATAGAAGGAACCTCAGCACTAGAATCACGGACATAGGCCAAATAAGCCAAGCATCCCTTTCTAACCATACGCTGAGCTTTAACATAAGAAATAACATTACGGCTAGTATGACCCGAAATTCCTTTCCACTCTATACGAGGCGAATTCGGCAGAGCTAAAGTCACAGTCTTGGCATGGCAATCTAAAATAGCATGATACGGAGATAGCCAGTCCATGCCTAGTATAATATCAAAGTCCACCATATTTAGGAGTAATAAATAAGCACGGGTCTCGAGACCCTCAATTACTATAATACATGACCGATGAACTCGATCAACCACAATGGAATCGCCTACTGGTGTAGACACAAGAACATGAACACTCAAGTGGATCATTGGGCTGAACCAAGTATGGTGCAAAATAGGAAGACACGTACGAATATGTAGACCCGGGGTCAAATAATGCTGATGCTTTTCTATCACAAACCAAAATAATACCTGTAATGACGGCATCAGAAGACTCAGCCTCTGGTCTGGCGGGAAGTGCATAACATCGGGGCTGTGCCCCACCACCCTGAGCAGTATCTCTAGGACGATCAGCTGCTGGCTGGTCTCTACCTCTATCGGTCCGAGCTCCACCTCTATGACCTCTACCTCCACCTCTATGTCCTCTACCTCCGCCTCTAGCTGGATGGGCAGGCTGTGAGGGAACTGGGGCCTGAATCATGGCACGAGAACCCTGCTGGTGAGATCTGTCAGAAGCTCGAGGGCAATACTTTGCAATGTGCCTAAGATCACCGCACGTAAAACAAGCCCTCGGCTGCTGAAAATAGCGAAGTGGTGGTGCACTGATAGGCTGCTGATCAGAGTAGCGTGGCTGAGAATTACGATCACCTGAAGCATCATGAGAAACCTGAAGAGCTGTCTGATAAGGCCTAGGAGGATTGTGTAACGACCCGGCCCGTCGTTACGGGAATTTCCACCCCGTTACCTTGCATTTACATATATTATGCTTTTAAAACAGTATTAGAATATATAGGGTGAGTTAGGAGTGATTTGGATTGAAAATGAAACAAATAGCATGTTTGAAGAAAGCTTGAATATGAAAAGTCAACCAAGAGTTGACTATTGAGTTAGAATGCTCGGAATCGGATTCGATGATTCGACTAGTTCCGGGGATCATTTATGACTTAGGAGAACAATCGGAATTGAATTCGGAGGTCCGGTGTAGTTTTAAGCTTGAATTGGCGAATGTTGAATTTTGGCGAAAACCGGATGGTAGGTGATATTTTGATCCGGGGGTCGGAATGGAATTCCGACAATTTCTGTAGCTTCGTTATGTGATTTTGGATATGTCTGCAAATTTTCAAGTCATTCGGACATCGTTTGATCGGGTTTTGGATTGAATATTAGTTTTGAAAGTTTTGAAGAAACTTAGGCTTGAATCCGTGGATAATTGGTGATTTTGATGTTTATGATGGTGTTTTTATGATTGGAACAAGTTCGAATAAGGAATTGGGATGTGTTGGTGTGTTTGAATGAGGTCCCGGGGGCCTCGGGGTGTTTTCGGGTGGTTAATCGGGAGAAAAACATGGAAATTGCAGGTTTGAGGAGTCCTGTCTCTGTTGTTTCCGCTCCTGCGGAATTATGGGCGCAGGAGCGGGTGCGCTGAAGCGGACGAGGAGCGCAGAAGCGCTGGGCACCGCAGAAGCGGAACATTTTCCGCTGAAGCGGAACCGCTGGAGCGTAAAGGGAGCCGCAGAAGCGGCCATCGCAGAAGCGGAAGGGAAGCCGCTTAGGCGAGTCCGCAGAGGCGGACGCCTAGTCGCAGAAGCGGAAATATCCGTAGGAGCGATCGAGTCTCCGCAGAAGCGGACGCGTAGGAGCGGAAATTCTTCCGCAGAAGCGAAAATCGCTGTAAGTTAAGTGTATCAGAAGTGAGAAAAATTTCAGAACATTTCACACATTTGGATCTCGGCTTTAGAGGCGATTTGGGCGATTTTTAAGAGAAACTCAAGGGAAATCATCAGGTAAGCAACTATGGACTTAAACTATGATTTGTATTGGTATTATTATGCAATTATATCATGAAAATGGAAGAATTTGGGGTGATTCATGGAAGATTTAACCCTAGGCTTGAACTTTAGAAAATCAAGGTTTTGAATGAGCAAATGGAGTCCGAATTTGGTAAAATTGATATGCTTAGACTCGTATTGAGATGAGGGTTCCGAATATGTGACTTTCGTAATTTTTCGAGAATCGTACCGAAAGTCGGGTTTTACCAACTTAGTGTAATTTTGCGAATTTCATATAAATTGAAGTAGGTTATGATTCTTTGACCCGTATTTGATATAATTATTGTTATATGACTAGATTCTACACACGAGGCAACGAAATTCAAAGGAAAAGGCATCGCGGACAACTCTACGACCGGCTAGAGGTGAGTAGTTTGTGTATATTGTAGCCCGAGGGTTCGAAACCCCGGCTTAGCACATTGTGACGCTAATAGGGCGTGGCTCGCACACCGTGGCAGGTGCGGGATTGATTGTGATTGGGGATTGAGACTTGGTCCATCCCGGGAATGAATAATATGATGTTAGTGTTGGAAATACACCGTATTTGCTATATTTGTGGGCTGTAAGCCTTGTTTGGGGCCTTGTACCGATCTGTAGCGTCCTTAGAGGACAACATTTGTGTGATAGCTAAAATTGCTTAAATCACTGATCTCAGTCCTGAAAGTTGTAATCACATTTTTGAAATGCTAAGTCACCGGATTTTTTACAAACTTAATAAAGTTAAAGCATTTTTCATAAATTATGAATTGAGAACTGGAACTAAGGAAAATGAATCGTTTTGTGACTTAATTGCTTATTGTAGACTGAGTATGGGATCGGGCTGCACGCCGCAGTGGTTGATATGAGGATCGGGCTGCACGCCGCAGCAGTATTGCGCTTGGGCTGTAGGAGCCCCTCCGGAGTCTGTACACACCCCCGGTGAGCGCCGTCGACGTTAAATTGGATCGGGCTACACGCCGTAGCGGTTATGTGCATTGCATTGCATCTATATTTGTTGAATTACTCTGTGGTAGCTGTATTGGATTGTTGTTGCTAGTTCGTAGGAGATTCGGACCTGTAGTGTAGCTTCATATTGTGGTATTTTGTGGATTTCTTACTCTCAGCTACATATATATATTTGTTACTCACTGAGTACTTAGTACTCACCCCTACTCCCTGCACCTTTTGTGTGCAGACTCAGGTACACAGGAGCAGTAGACGGACATCTCCAGCGTTTACATTGTCACATCGAGTTGCTGAGGTAGCTGCCTACGTTCGCAGAGCCTAGCTTCTCCTCTCATTCCAGTTGTTATTGTATATTTTGTATTCGGACTTGAGTACTTCTATATCGTACTCTCTATTTCCTGTTGGGTTTTGTTAGAGGCTCTAGACTTGTGACTCCGGATCTTTGGGAGTGTCAGTACTTTTGTTCAGTATTATTATTATTGGAGTTCTTAAACTCATATATTCTTCTTGGGTTGTCCATTTGGGGACGGGTATTTTGTGATAATTAAACTGTTGGTCTGGCTGGCCTAACTTGATTGTTGGGCGCCATCACGACCGGATTTGGGTCGTGACAATGATATCAAAGCTCTAGGTTATTAGGACTCGCGAGTCACGAGCCGGTTTAGTAGGCTTTCGCAGATCGGTACGTAGACGTCCGTATCTATCTTCGAAGGGCTACGAAACTTTAGGAAAAACCTCATTTTCTTGAATTCATATCGTGCGATTTGTGTTATCATGAAATTAAATCTTTCCATATTCTATTCTTTCGCAGATGGCGAGAACACGAGCTAACGGACGTGGCGGACGACCACCATTGGCACCCAGAGGCCGTGGTCGTGGTAGAGGTAGGGCAACAGCACCAGCACTTGCTGACCCACCAACCGATCAGACTTGCCCTTTCCTTTGAATTTCGTTGCCTCGTGTGTAGAATCTAGTCATATAACAATAATTATATCAAATACGGGTCAAAGAATCATAATCCACTTCAATTTATATGAAATTCGCAAAATTACACTAAGTTGGTAAAACCCGACTTTCGGTACGATTCTCGAAAAATTACGAAAGTCACATATTCGGAACCCTCATCTCAATACGAGTCTAAGCATATCAATTTTACCAAATTCGGACTCCATTTGCTCATTCAAAACCTTGATTTTCTAAAGTTCAAGCCTAGGGTTAAATCTTCCATGAATCACCCCAAATTCTTCCATTTTCATGATATAATTGCATAATAATACCAATACAAATCATAGTTTAAGTCCATAGTTGCTTACCTGATGATTTCCCTTGAGTTTCTCTTAAAGATCGCCCAAATCGCCTCTAAAGCCGAGACCCAAATGTGTGAAATGTTCTGAAATTTTTCTCACTTCTGATACACTTAACTTACAGCGATTTTCGCTTCTGCGGAAGAATTTCCGCTCCTACGCGTCCGCTTCTGCGGAGATTAGATCGCACCTGCGGATATTTATGCTTCTGCGACTAGGCGTCTGCCTCTGCGGACTCGCCTAAGCGGCTTCCCTTCCGCTCTGCGATCCCTCACCCCACAGCCCTTGGCCGCTTCTGCGGCTCACTTTTACGCTCCAGCGGTTCCGCTTCAGCGGACCCCAGCGCTTCTGCGCTCCTCGTCCGCTTCAGCGCACCCGCTCCTGCGCCCATAATTCCACAGGAGCGGAAACAACAGACACAGGACTCCTCAAACCTGCAATTTCCATGTTTTTCTCCCGATTAACCACCCGAAAACACCCCGAGGCCCCCGGACCTCATTCAAACACACCAACACATCCCAATTCCTTATTCGAACTTGTTCCAATCATAAAAACACCATCCTAAACATCAAAATCACCAATTATCCACGGATTCAAGCCTAAGTTTCTTCAAAACTTTCAAAACTAATATTCAATCCAAAACCCGATCAAACGATGTCCGAATGACTTGAAAATTTGCAGACATATCCAAAATCACATAACGAAGCTACGGAAATTGTCGGAATTCCATTCCGACCCCCGGATCAAAATATCACCTACCATCCGGTTTTCGCCAAAATTCAACATTCGCCAATTCAAGCTTAAAACTACACCGGACCTCCGAATTCAATTCCGATTGTTCTCCTAAGTCATAAATGATCCCCGGAACTAGTCGAATCATCGAATCCGATTCCGAGCATTCTAACTCAATAGTCAACTCTTGGTTGACTTTTCATATTCAAGCTTTCTTCAAACATGCTATTTGTTTCATTTTCAATCCAAATCACTCCTAACTCACCCTATATATTCTAATACTGTTTTAAAAGCATAATATATGTAAATGCAAGGTAACGGGGTGGAAATTCCCATAACGACGGGCCGGGTCGTTACATTCTCCCCAACTTAAACAAACGCTCGTCCGCGAGCGGGTTAAGAAACATACCTGGAGCATCAAACAAGTGTGGATATCTGCTCCGCATTTCCTGCTCGGTCTCCCAAGTTGCTTCCTCCACGGGACGACCTCTCCACCGCACTTTCACCGAAGCTATATCCTTAGATCTCAGCTTACGAACCTGTCGACCCAAAATGGCTACTGGTTCCACATCATAAGTCAAATCCTCATCTAGTTGTATCGTGCTGAAATCCAACACATGAGACGGGTCTCCGACATACTTCCGGAGCATAGATACATGGAACACCGGGTGAACTCCCGACAAACCTGGATGGCAAAGCAAGCATATAAGCCACCTCCCCAACTTTCCTAAGCACTTCAAAAGGTCCAATAAACCTTGGGCTCAATTTCCCTTTCTTTCCAAACCTCATAACACCCTTCATAGGCGAAACTTTCAGCAACACCTTCTCACCTACTGAATAAGACACATCTCGGACCTTCCGGTCTGCATAACTCTTCTGACGCGACTGAGCTGTGCGAAGTCTCTCCCGAATCACCTTCACCTTATCTAAGGCATCTTGGACTAACTCTGTCCCTAACAACCTAGCCTCGCCGGGCTCGAACCAACCGACCGGAGACCTACACCGTCTCCCATATAAAGCTTCATACGGTGCCATCTGAATGCTGGACTGATAGCTATTATTGTAAGCAAACTCCGCCAAAGGCAAATAATCAGCCCATGAACCACCAAAATCAATGACACAAGCACGCAACATGTCCTCCAATATCTGAATAGTACGCTCAGACTGCCCATCCGTCCGTGGATGAAATGCTGTGCTCAGCTCTACCTGTGAACCCAACTCTCGCTGAAATGTCCTCCAGAATTGAGATGTGAACTGGGTACCTCTGTCCGATATAATGGAAATAGGAACTCCATGCAATCTCACTATCTCACGGATGAATATCTCTGCCAACCGCTCTGAGGTATAGGTAGTACACACTGGGATGAAGTGAGCTGACTTAGTCAACCTATCCACCACCACCAAAACTGAATCAAACTTCCTCGTTGTCCGAGGGAGTCCACTAACAAAGTCCATAGTTATTCTTTCCCACTTCCACTCGGGAATATCGATACGCTGGAATACACCACCAGGTCTCCTGATGCTCATACTTGACCTGCTGACAGTTTAGACACCGAGCTACATGGCTCACAATATCTTTCTTCATCTTTCTCCACCAGTAATGCTGCTTCAAATCCTGATACATCTTCGCGGCTCCTGGATGAATAGAATACCGCGAGCTGTGAGCCTCCTCCAATATCAACTCACGAAGGCCTTCAACATTAGGCACGCATATCCGGCCCCGCATCCGCAATACACCCTCACTATCAATAGTGACATCTCTAGCATCATCATGCTGAACTCTGTCCTTAAGGACAAGTAAGTGTGGATCATCATACCTGGCGCTCTCGAATACGATCATATAAAGAAGAACGAGCTACTACACAAGCCATCACCCGACCGGGCTCAGAAATATCCAGCCTTACCATCTGATTAGCTAACGCCTGAACATCAACTGCTAGGGGTCTCTCCCCAACTGGAATATACGCCAAACCGCCCATACTAATAGCCTTCCGGCTCAATGCATCAGCCACTACATTGGCTTTCCCATGATGATACAAGATAGTAACATCATAGTCTTTAAGCAATTCAAGCCATCTCCGCTGCCTCAAATTTAGATCTTTTTGCTTAAACAAATGCTGAAGGCTGCGGTGGTCCGTATATACATCACAAGATACACCATATAGATAATGCCTCCAAATCTTCAAGGCATGAACAATAGCAGCTAACTCCAAATCATGAACAGGGTAGTTCTTCTCGTGGGGCTTTAGCTGACGAGAAGCATATGCAATAACTCTACCCTCCTGCATCAACACACAACCGAGTCCAACTCTGGAAGCATCACAATACACCGTATACGACCCTGAGGCCGATGGTAACACAAGTACTGGAGCTGTGGTCAAAGCCTCCTTGAGCTTCTGAAAGCTCTCTTTACATTCATCAGACCACACAAATGGAGCATTCTTCTGTGTCAGCTTAGTCAACGGTGAAGCAATAGATGAGAAATCCTGAACAAACCGACGATAATAGCCTGCCAAGCCGAGAAAACTCCGAATCTCTGTAGCTGAGGAAGGTCTGGGCCAATTCTGCACTGCCTCAACCTTCTGTGGATCAACCCGAATGCCATCACTAGACACTATATGTCCCAGAAAACCCACAGTATCAAGCCAGAACTCACACTTAGAGAATTTTGCATAAAGCTTCTCTTCCCTCAACCTCTGCAATGCCACTCTCAAATGTTGTGCATGCTCCTCCTGGCCGCGTGAGTATACCAAGATATCATCAATAAACACAATCACAAAAGAATCAAGGTACGGCCGAAATACACTATTCATCAAGTGCATGAATGCTGCCGGAGCATTGGTCAACCCGAAAGACATCACCAGGAACTCGTAGTGCCCATATCGCGTCCTGAACGGCGTCTTCATAATATCTAAGTCCCTGATCTTCAACTGATGATAGCCCGATCGAAGATCAATCTTAGAAAATACACTAGCTCCCTGTAGCTGATCAAATAGGTCCTCAATACGAGGTAATGGGTACTTATTCTTCATTGTTACCTTGTTCAGCTGCCTGTAATCAATGCACATTCTCATTGTGCCATCTTTCTTCTTCACGAACAACACCGGTGCACCCCAAGGTGACACACTCGGACGAATGAAACCCTTATCTAAGAGTTCCCGAAGCTGTTCTTTCAATTCTTTTAACTCCGCTGGTGCCATGCGATAAGGAGGAATAGAAATGGGCTGAGTGCCCTGCACCAAGTCAATACCAAAGTCAATATCTCTGTCAGGCGGCATGCCTGGTAGGTCTGCCGGAAATACATCCGGAAACTCCCTCACAATGGGGACCGAATCAAGACTGGGTGTCTCGGCCTCAACATTTCTAATGAAGGCCAAATAAGATAAACAACCCTTGCCAATCATTCGTTGGGCCTTTATATAAGAAATCACCCTGTCGGACACATAATCAGTCAAGCCACGCCACTCGATCCTCGGATTACCTGGAATAGCTAGTGTGACTGTCTTGGCATGACAGTCCATAATCGCATGGTAAGGAGATAGCCAATCCATGCCTAGAATTACATCGAAATCTACCATGCCCAGCAGTAATAAATCAACTCGGGTCTCCAGACCCCCAATAGTAATAAGACAAGATCGATATACCCGATCCACAACAACAGTATCCCCCACTAGGGTAGACACATGTACGGGCAAAGCAAGAATACCACGGGTCATACCCAAATGATGTGCAAAATAAGTAGAGACATAAGAATAGGTGGATCCGGGATCAAATAAGACAGAAGCATCTCTGTGGCTGAGATAATACCTGAAATGACCGCATCCGAAGCGCTAGCCTCCTTCCTATCTGGAAGAGCATGGAGCCTGGCCTCCACCAGTACGATCCTCACCCCTAGGGCGACCTCTGGATACCTGGCCACCAGTCCTAGCCGACTGTGCTGGCGCCGAAGAAACAGGAGTAGAAGACGAGCGTTGATCCCTCTGCTGAGACCTCTTACGAAGCCACTGAGGACACTCTCTCCCGATATGGCCCAAATCACCGCACTCAAAACAACGGCCCGAAGATGGAAGAAGGAGCCGCCGAGGACCCCTCGCTACCGATGAATCCTCGTGCCGAGGAAACGAGGGCGAGCTGCGAGCCGGAAGAGCACTCGGTGCGGTGCCGACTCGCCGGCGGCTCGCCGACCCCGATAACCCCGTTGGCCTAGACGACCACGATCGGATGAAACCCCACCGGACTCGTACGTCAGACTGATGAGACCCGAAAGAGCGACCTCTGCTATGCCGAAATTGGCCCCTAGATGGAGCACCACTGTAACTGCCAGCACCACGAGGCCTCTTAGCCTCTCTCTCCTCTCGCTCTCGCGGCGATCCGTCTCAATGTGACGGGCAGCATCAACCACCTCCTCAAAGGTAACCGTAGAAACTCTCTCTCGGGTCATCAATATGCGGATGGGATAAATAAGACCATCAATAAATCTCCGGATCCTCTCCCCGTCGGTAGGAACCATCCACATGGCATGACGGGCCAGCTGTGTGAATCTCATCTCATACTGATTAACTGTCATCTCTCCCTGCTTCAACCACTCGAACTGACGTCGCAGCTCCTCTCTCTGAGACCGAGGCACGTACTTCTCCAAAAATACCGTGGAGAACCGCTGCCAAGTGAGGGGCACTGCCCCAGCGGGCCTACGCCTCTCAAAATCCTCCCACCACTGGAAAGCTGCACCTGTGAACTGGAAAGTGGTGAATGAAACACCGCTGGACTCTAGAATGCCCGCGGTACGTAGCATGCGCTGACATCTGTCAAGAAAACCCTGGGCATCCTCGCCCTCAGATCCACTGAATGTCGGAGGCCGTAACCTCTCAAATCTCTCCAAACGACGCTGCTCATCGTCGGGCATAACTGGAACCACATATGCAGGAGCTGGTGCAACGGGCGCAACAGGCTGAACTGGCTCGGGTGTGTGAGCCACGGGGGTCTTTTGTTCAGTATTATTATTATTGGAGTTCTTAAACTCATATATTCTTCTTGGGTTGTCCATTTGGGGACTGGTATGGTACTATAATTAAACTGTTGGTTTGGCTGGCCTAGCTTGATTGTTGGGCGCCACTGATAAGGTCTAGGAGGATGGCCTCTATCATAAAAATCTCTATCTCCAGACGAGGTACCACTGAATCTACCCGAATTACGAGATCTCTTATCTGATCCATGTCTCGCTCCCTGTGACAGAGCCATCTCGATCCGGCGGGCTGCATTAGTCGCCTCCTGAAAAGTGATTTCAGTTCCTGCCCCCATAGCCATCTGTAGCCGAATTGGCTGATTCAAGCCATCAATAAACCTCCTCACTCTCTCCCGATCTGTGGGAAGTATGATGATAGCATGACGAGCCAGGTCCACGAACCTAGTCTCGTACTGTGTGACAGACATAGAACCCTGATGAAGACGCTCAAATTGTCTGCGCATAACCTCCCGCTGAGTTGCTGGAAGGAACTTCTCCAAGAATAATTCTGCAAACCGCTCCCAAGTCAAAGATGACGATCCCGCCGGCCTGGTTAGACAATAATCTCTCCACCAAGTCTTGGCGGAACCAGATAACCGAAAAGTAGCAAAATCCACACCATTAGTCTCCACAATACCCATAGTACGGAGAACTTCGTGGCAGTTGTATAGGAAGTCCTGTGGATCCTCTGAAGGAGTGCCACTGAATGTGGTAGTGAACAGTTTGGTAAACCTGTCCAATCTCCACAACGCATCAGCAGACATGGCTGCACCATCATTAGACGGAGTCGCAATAATAGGCCGAACTGCCTCAACTGGTTGAATCACAGGATCTTGAGCCTGGGGAATTACTGGCTCCGGAGTGCGCGTAGCAGGAGTCTGATTACCTCCTCCAGCCTGAGAAGTGGCTGGTGCTACCGGTAATAAACCTGCTATGGTGATATGATCCATAAAACCTGCTATCCGGACCAAAGCATCCTGAAGATCCGGTGAAAACAAAGCTCCTCCTGGGACCTGAGCTGGGCCTACTGGAGCTGCTGGGGCTGGAACTTCCTCCTCGATATGAACCTGAGGTTCTGCCACTCGTGCTGCCGCTCGGGGATGAGCTCTGCCCCTACCTTGTCCTCTAGGACGACCTCGACCTCGGCCTCTACCCCTAGCAGGAACTGCCGCTGCTGGGACCTCGGGCTGCTGGTCAGTAGATGAGGATGCACGTGTCCTTACCATCTACGGAAGAAAAGAGTAGAAGTTCAATTAACATTTAAAAGATCAAGTCGCACGACTGGAAAGAATAAAGGGAATATTTTCCAAACTCTGTAGCCTCTGGAGGATACATACTGACGTCTCCGTACCGATCCTTCAAACTCTACTAAGGTTGTTCGTGAGTTGTGAGACCTGTGCAACCTAGTGCTCCTGATACCAACTTGTCACGACCCGGATTTCCCACCATCGGGGGTCATGATGGCGCCTACTAAATGGAAGCTAGGCAAGCCAAATATTAATTACACCTCCATTAATTAACAAATTCTTATTAAGACTTATTATTAAAACATATAAATTACAGCGGAATAATCAAAATTAGCGGAAGACTTAGTCAAATATGATAAAGAAACCCAAACATGATACACTACCCAAGACTGGTGTCACAATACTCACGAACTTCTAAGAATAATACACATAATTGTCTGAAAGAAAATACAAGCTGTTTATCTCGATTACATGAGATAACAGAATGAAAAGCATAGATAGAAGAGACAACGGGTCCTACGGACGCCTGCAAGGCTACCTCGTAATCTCAATAGTCGGAAAATCCACAAGTCGCTACCGCCGCTGCTGTTGTCTGTAACCTGTATCTGCGCAAAAAGGAGCGCAGAGTGTAGTATCAGCACAACTGACCCCATGTGCTGGTAAGTGCCTGGCCTATCCCAGCGAACTAGTGACAAGGCTAAGGCCAGTCACCCGCATAAACCTATACAGTTGCAATATATATATGTATACAATACATTTATAAGGAAAAACTCTGCTCTGAAATAACAGTCAATAACTATATATATATATATATATATACAATACATTTATAAGGAAAAACTCTGCTCTGAAATAACAGTCAATAACTCGTGATATCCAGAATAATCTAATCAACAGAATAATTCTTACTTTCATGTCTCAATTCCTCTTTCATTTCATATCTCGTGGTAGGCGTACCACCCGCTCCCAACTATCACGGTAATTACCTCTTGTGGTAGGCGTACCACCCCCTCCCAAATATATCAATAGGCTACCGGCAACTATGGCCAATGCCAAGATTTAAATCATTTTGTGGTCGGCGTGCCACCCGATCCCATTTCTTATTATATAAGTGGTCGGCGCGCCACACGATCCCAATTCATAAATATATATAAGTGGTCGGCGCGCCACACGATCCCAATCCATAAATATATATATTACCGGCATTTAGCCAATAATCTCTACATCAACAATATTTATAATTACCGGTTTTAAACCAATAATTGATAATAATTTCAACAATTTATCTTCATTACCGCTATAACACCAATAACTCTTAATCAACAATTTATTCATAACTAAATTCCTATTCCTTCAAGCTAGGATAGAACAAACACTTACCTCGAACGTTTACGAAAGATTCAATCCGTAGCAATGCCTTTTCCTTTCGAATTTGACTCCAATCCAATCGTATCTATACACAATTGATTTAATATCATCAATTCTACTTAACAAACTAGTTCATATTGCTAAATATGATTTTTACAACATTCTGCCCGAAATAGTAAAAATCGACCCCGGGCCCACATAATCGAAACTCAAGTTTCGAACCAAAATAAGTTCACCGAATCCTCCATGAGTTCAAATATACAATTTGTTCTTAAGTTCGACTCCAAAACAAGGTCTAGATCGCAACTTCTTTGAAAGCCCTAACTATACCCATTTCTCCAATTTTTCAACCAATTTACACATGTTTAAGCCTAATAATTTGATTGATGTTGATGAAAAATGAAGAAGACGAGTTAAACAATACTTACCCAATGAACTTTGATGAAGAAATGCCCCAAAGATCGCCTAAGAGCTGTGGAGAAGAAAGGATTTTGTGAAAATGGGATAAAATCCCGTAAGTGTTCTGTTTTGGGTATTAATACACTGGGCGGAAATTTACCCTACGCGATCGCGTGAATTGGGCTGCGATCGCGTAGAGGAAAGACTGGCCTCTTATGCGATCGCGCACAAAATGTTGCGATCGCGTGGAGAAAAGATTGGAAGCTACGCGATCGCGTGAGGGATGCTGCGATCGCGTAGAGGAAACTCACCGGGCATCCTCTCAAGACTCATGAGGCCTAGTAACCTTGGCTCTGATGCCAACTTGTCACGACCCCAATCCCGGTCGTGATGGCGCCCAACACAACTGCTAGGCAAGCCCGACCATTTACACTCTCATCCCGAGCATGAAGCTCAAATCAATTACTTGAACATTTATGTCAACAATAAAGCATAACTGTATAACAACCCCAGAGATCTAGGGTCACGAGTCTGGAGCCTCTAAACAAGATCGGATAACAACATCTAGACCAAATACTAAAGTATGAATAATTTATATACAAAGGAAAAATAGAATAAGAAGAGAAGCCAGGTTCTGCGAACGCCAGCAGCTACCTCAGCAACTCGGATAGATACTGATAAAAGCTGGAGTGCTCGTCTATCCCTCATGTGTACCTGAATATCTGCACACAAAGGTGCAGGGAGTAGGGGTGAGTACTAAGTACTCAGTGAGTAATAAATATATAAAAGCAGCTGAAAGAAGAAAATCCACAAAATACCACAATATGAAGCTAACTACGGTCCGAATCTCCTACGAACTAGCATCAACAGTACAATACAGCTACCACAGAATAATTTAACAAATAAAGATGTAATGCAATGCACATAACCGCTACGGCGTGTAGCCCGATCCATTTAACGTCGACGGCGCTCACTGAGGGTGTGTACAGACTCCGGAGGGGCTCCTACAGCCCAAGCGCAATACCGCTGCGGCGTGCGGCCCGATCCTCATATCAACCGCTGCGGCGTGCAGCCTGATCCATCCTCAGTCTACAACATGCATATGAGTCCACAATACTCAGATAAGTCACAAAACAATTCATTTTTCTTAATTCCAGTTTCCAGTTCATAATTTATGAAAAGTACTTTAACTTTTATTTAATTTGCAAAAACCGGTGACTTAACATTTCAATAGTGTGATTTCAAATTCCAGGATTGAGATCAATGATTAAGCAAGTATAGCTATCACATAAATACTATCCCCTAGGGATACTACAGGTCGGCACAAGGCCCAAAACAAGGCTTACAGCCCACAAATATGTCAAACACATCGTATTTCCATCACTAATAGCATATTTTCCATATCCGGGATGAACCAAGTCTCAATCCCCAGTCACAATCAGTCCCGCACCTGCCACGGGGTGCGAGCCACGCCCTACTAGCGTCACAATGTGCTAAGCCGGGGTTTCGAACCCTCAGGCTACCATATACACAAACTACTCACCTCTAGCCGGCCGTAGACTCGTCCGCAATACCTTTTCCCTTCAAATTTGCCGCCTCATGCGTAGAATCTAGTCAAACACAACAATTATATAAAATACGGGTCAAAGAAACATAACCCAATTCAATTTATACGAAATACGCAATAATACACCAAGTTGGTAAAACCCGGACCCCGGGCCTGCTTCTTGAAAAATGCTTAAATTCATACCAACAGATTTCTCGTCTCGCCACGAGTGCGTGCATATAAAATTTATCGAAATCGGAGTTCGAATGGCATTTCAAAACCCAATAATTCGTTTTCATGATTTAGGCCCTAGTTCTTCACAAATTCTACCAATTTCAGGAATTTTGGTGGTTGTTCTAGCATAAAATCATGTTTTTGAGTCAAGAAACTTACCTCCAGCGATTACCCATTGATTTCTCTCTTAAAAATCACCTCAGAAGCTTCTTCCCGTTCCAAAATTGGAAGAAAACTCGACCTGCTCGTTCTAGGTAAACTGTTCACGCGTTTAACTGCTTCCAATGGATTCCTTGTGAAATTCTAATGAATTTAAGCTTTTGAATCACTCAATTTGACCTTATAATGAAGGAGATATGTAGGTTTTAAGATTTGCAAATAGTGCAGGTTTTTAATACGCCGTCAGGGGCGGTTTCGTCATTAACCTGAAAATCTGGGCAACCTTAGTAAAATAGCCATAAAATCCTCATACGATGTCCAAATTCGATGATTCTTTTTTGCTACGGGTCCGTAATTACGATACGGATCTAATTATTCATTCAAAACAGTAATCGGAGCTCATTCGTTCAATATAATATCATTTATGCTTGAAAAAACGATGTCGAAGCATAAGAAAAACGAGCATAACGCAACCCAAACCTATTTGAAACTCATCCGAGCTCCTCGGGACAGTATACGAACATACTAATATGCCACATATGATCATGTAAACTTAGTTTCACTCTCAAAACACCAAAACTAATATCAAAACACCAAATTTACATCGGATTCAAGCCTAAGTTCTTCCAAAACTTCCGAAACTTGCATTTGATCTAAAACTCGACCTAAACACCTCCGAATGATCTAAAATTTTGTACGCATATCCCAAATCACCTAATGGAGCTACTGCAACTATCAGAATTCCATTCCGACTCCCGGATCAAAATCTCACTTACCGTTCGAATTTCATCAAAATTCGACCTTAGCCAATTCAAGCCTAAAACTTCACCGGACCTCCGAATTCGATTCCGATTGCTCTCCTAAGCCATAAATGATCCTCCAAAACTAGTCGAATCATCAGAATTCAATTCCGAGCTGCCAAAGTCATCGGTCAACATTCGGTTGACTTTTCCAACCTATTCTTCTCAAAAAGGGATTTATGGCCTTATTTCTATCTAAATTCCCTCCGATTTGCTTCTGAATTTCCAAACACATATAAGTTAGCATATTGAAGTATTAAATGGAGAAAATGGGGCGATAACTCCCGTAACGACGGGCTGGGTCGTTACATTCTCCCCAACTTAAACAAACGCTCGTCCTCGAGCGTACCTAGAGTTGTACTAGAAACAACCCAATACCTGACTGACCTTACCAAGCATATATGCGGGGTGGTACCACGTCACCCTATCCATTATAAGTCTGATAACACAATATAGCTGAACTTTCACAGTCCATCTGAAACATAGACCACATTGCACCTCCGAAATTATATGCCAAATCTGAATCCCACGTCTATATTCAGAATACACTCGAACCAACTGTAATAGCCCATACTCGCCACTCCGGGTGAGATCTTATGGTGTACCAAACAACTCAATCACTCGAGATGATGCCCTCTAATCACAACAATTTCCCACGATAACCAAATATTACAAAAAAACCTTTCTCGTTAGCTAAAGTCTTGTTCCAATATCTTCATATACTACCCACAGGACTATTCTCGGGCGTCATTCACCCTTATTCAATTATAATTCAATTGTCTTATTGGACAGAACCACTCGTGCCTTGTTAGAACTCCGACACCAGCAGAACATGATTACATACAGATGCACTTAGCTATATTTCTTTTCTCTACATCAAACATTCTTTACCAACAACAGTTCAAATCATCCTAGGATTTCTTCACATCTACGAAGCACCATAACCCTTATCAGAATTTTCCCAACGTACTTAGAGACAGAACCAACATAGCACACAACAGTGCAATCAGTTAATCAATAACAACCTCCCAACTTGGCTCGAAGCCATTCATCAAAGCACATTTAGCCACTTATAGCATTCTTACTCAAATAAGGCCACAATGTTATAGTGAGATTAATCTCAAGTCATTTACAAGCTTGACAAAGACTCGAATCATCAGAGACCTTAACCCTTCTGCAATTCTTGCATTTATACACACACCACAGTTAAGCCTACTCTCTTTAGGTGACATAAATCTTTTCTAAGTCCCAAATTTTCAAAAATTTCGACAGAGTTTCCTTTGTAATTTGGCCTATCCACCTGCCAGAGAATCACCAAATCATTCTAACAATACATCCTCAACTCAACAAGACATCACAATGTATTTTAACAATATTAAATCTCAATACTATACGAATCATATTATCACAATTTATATCTGAACCTGCACTACACCTCCTCGCATCATAACACATATCAAATACCCTTCAATTACACATCCGAATCCACCCACCTACTTTGCATCAATCTAGTATTTCAGTACAACACCTTCCACCAGGATATACATAGCATAATCACTTTAGTCTTCCTGAATCTAAACTCGTTTTACTACACGTAAGGCACTTTACCTTCCAACTAAGAGATATGATAAATATTCACCACGCCCGTAGCTCGGGGCTACACAACAGATTACAATAAGGATATAACACCTGACAGCTCGTACACTATTAAGCTACCATTTCCACAGTTAGGAACAATACCGATCACACAAAATTTCGTAATACCAGCTCGTAGAATCAGCACCGGGGTGCTCAAGTCATAGACAAAAAATCTAGCTTCAAGTCCTCCCGACTGGCCCAACATGAACTCGCAGAGATTATATCTCGCCCTCGACCAGGGAATCACAAGCCATCAAGGCAATTATATTACTGAGCGTTCGAGTGCGCGTATAGGCGTATGGAAGGAATTTCCAAGAATTATATCTCAAGCTGAATCAAGTACGCATGATAAGAATTCCAAGAAATGTGAAGTGTTTCCTAAAGGTTTGCAGCCTCCCGAGGATAAATACAGGCGTCCCCGTACCGTTCCACGAGACTCTACCAACCGGCTCAAGACTCATAAGGCCAAGTAACCTAGGCTCTGATACCAACTTGTCACGACCCCAATCCCGGTCATGATGGCGCCCAACACAACTGCTAGGCAAGCCCGACCATTTACACTCTCATCCCGAGCATGAAGCTCAAATCAATTACCTGAACATTTATGTCAACAATAAAGCATAACTGTATAACAACCCCAAAGATCTAGGGTCACGAGTCTGGAGCCTCTAAACAAGATCGGATAACAACATCTAGACCAAATACTAAAGTATGAATAATTTATATACAAAGGAAAAATAGAATAAGAAGAGAAGCCAGGTTCTGCGAACGCCAGCAGCTACCTCAGCAACTCGGATAGATACTGATAAAAGCTGGAGTGCTCGTCTATCCCTCATGTGTACTTGAATCTGCACACAAAGGTGCAGGGAGTAGGGGTGAGTACTAAGTACTCAGTGAGTAATAAATATATAAAAGCAGCTGAAAGAAGAAAATCCACAAAATACCACAATATGAAGCTAACTACGGTCCGAATCTCCTACGAACTAGCATCAACAGTACAATACAGCTACCACAGAATAATTTAACAAATAAAGATGCAATGCAATGCACATAACCGCTACGGCGTGTAGCCCGATCCATTTAACGTCGACGGCGCTCACTGGGGGTGTGTACAGACTCCGGAGGGGCTCCTACAGCCCAAGCGCAATACTGCTGCGGCGTGCAGCCCGATCCTCATATCAACCGCTGCGGCGTGCAGCCCAATCCTCATATAAACCGCTGTGGCATGCAGCCCGATCCATCCTCAGTCCACAATACTCAGATAAGTCACAAAACAATTCATTTTTCTTAATTCCAGTTTCCAGTTCATAATTTATGAAAAGTACTTTAACTTTTATTTAATTTGCAAAAACCGGTGACTTAACATTTCAATAGTGTGATTTCAAATTCCAGGACCGAGATCAATGATTAAGCAAGTATAGCTATCACATAAATACTATCCCCTAGGGATACTACAGGTCGGCACAAGGCCCCAAACAAGGCTTACAGCCCACAAATATGTCAAACACATCGTATTTCCATCACTAATAGCATATTTTCCATATCCGGGATGAACCAAGTCTCAATCCCCAGTCACAATCAGTCCCGCACCTGCCACGGGGTGCGAGCCACGCCCTACTAGCGTCACAATGTGCTAAGCCGGGGTTTCGAACCCTCAGGCTACCATATACACAAACTACTCACCTCTAGCCGGCCGTAGACTCGTCCGCAATACCTTTTCCCTTCAAATTTGCCGCCTCATGCGTAGAATCTAGTCAAACACAACAATTATATAAAATACGGGTCAAAGAAACATAACCCAATTCAATTTATACGAAATACGCAATAATACACCAATTTGGTAAAACCCGGACCCCGGGCCCGCTTCTTGAAAAATTCTTAAATTCATACCAACAGATTCCTCGTCTCGCCACGAGTCCGTGCATATAAAATTTATCGAAATCGGAGTTCGAATGGCCTTTCAAAACCCAAAAATTCGTTTTCATGATTTAGGCCCTAGTTCTTCACAAATTCTACCAATTTCAGGAATTTTGGTGGTTATTCTAGCATAAAATCATGTTTTTGAGTCAAGAAACTTACCTCCAGCGATTACCCATTGATTTCTCTCTTAAAAATCACCTCAGAAGCTTCTTCCCGTTCCAAAATTGGAAGAAAACTCGACCTGCTCGTTCTAGGTATACTGTTCACGCGTTTAACTGCTCCCAATGGATTCCTTGTGAAATTCTAATGAATTTAGGCTTTTGAATCACTCAATTTGACCTTATAATGAAGGAGATATGTAGGTTTTAAGATTTGCAAATAGTGCAGGTTTTTAATACGCCGTCAGGGGCAGTTTCGTCATTAACCTGAAAATCTGGGCAACCTTAGTAAAATAGCCATATAATCCTCATACGATGTCCAAATTCGATGATTCTTTTTGCTACGGGTCCGTAATTACGATACGGATCTAATTCTTCATTCAAAACAGTAATCGGAGCTCATTTGTTCAATATAATATCATTTATGCTTGAAAAAACGATGTCGAAGCATAAGAAAAACGAGCATAACGCAACCCAAACCTATCTGAAACTCATCCGAGCTCCTCGGGACAGTATACGAACATACTAATATGCCACATATGATCATGTAAACTTAGTTTCACTCTCAAAACACCAAAACTAATATCAAAACACCAAATTTACATCGGATTCAAGCCTAAGTTCTTCCAAAACTTCCGAAACTTGCATTTGATCTAAAACTCGACCTAAACACCTCCGAATGATCTAAAATTTTGTACGCATATCCCAAATCACCTAATGGAGCTACTGCAACTATCAGAATTCCATTCCGACTCCCGGATCAAAATCTCACTTACCGTTCGGATTTCATCAAAATTCGACCTTAGCCAATTCAAGCCTAAAACTTCACCGGACCTCCGAATTCGATTTCGATTGCTCTCCTAAGCCATAAATGATCCTCCAAAACTAGTCGAATCATCAGAATTCAATTCCGAGGCTGCCAAAGTCATCGGTCAACATTCGGTTGACTTTTCCAACCTATTCTTCTCAAAAAGGGATTTATGGCCTTATTTCTATCTAAATTCCCTCCGATTTGCTTCTAAATTTCCAAACACATATAAGTTAGCATATTGAAGTATTAAATGGAGAAAATGGGGCGATAACTCCCGTAACGACGGGCCTGGGTCGTTACATGGAAGCTACGCGATCGCGTAAGGGATGCTGCGATCGCGTAGAAGAACTGGCCAATGTTGTGCGATCGCGTGGATGAGGTCGCGATCGCGTAGAACAAAATCCCTCGGCAGAAACAGCAGAATTCCTGCTGTGTTTTCAAATCCAAAAACACCCCGAACCACCTCCGAAACACTCCCGAGCCCTCGGGGCTCCAAACCAAATATGCACACTAACTCAAAAGCATCATACGAACTTGCTCGCGCGATCAAATCGCTAAAATAACATCAAAATCTATGGATTGAGCCTTAAAACTCAAGAATTCTTTCAAATTTCATAATTTCCAAAATTTCCAATTTAAGGCCGAAATGCGTCAAACGACGTCCGTTTTCAACCAAACTTTATAGGAAGCGCTTAACCAATATATATGACCTGTACCGGGCGTCGGAACCAAAATACGAGCCCGATACCAATACTTTTTAATCAAAATTCAGTTTCATTTTCCTTAAACTTTTTCAGAAAACAATTTAACAGAAAAATTCTTTTACCGGGGTTCTAGACCTCGGATTTCAATTCCGGGCATACGCCCAAGTTCCATATTTTTCTACGGATTTTCTGAGACCGTTAAATCACGGATCCGGGTCCGTTTACCAAAAATGTTGACCAAAGTCAACCATATCAATATTAATATCAAAATTCTTCAACTTTTTCATATATTTCACATATTTCAACATAAAAATTTTCCAGCTTTGTGCCTGGACTGTGCACGCAAATCGAGGCAACTATAAATGAGGTTTTCAAGACCTCAAAAGCTCGGAATGATTAATAAAACAAGTGATGACCCTTTGGGTCGTCACATGAAGTTAGGTGATGATAATAGAAATGTAGTGGTGGGATTCGTGGCTTTAGGAGGAAAAAGATGTGATTTCATGGTTGATTTGCTGACCTTGTACGAACTCGTGGAAGGTCTTGTGGCTGGACGTCGACGTCGTGGACTGTTGGTTGGTCGTTCATGGTGGGGAGGTTGCTGCTGGTCGGTTGGAGAAAGGGCTGGCAGCCATGGTTGCAAGGTGAGGAAGAAAGAAGAAGAAGAGAGAATAGTGTAGTGGAGGCTTTTGTGTTATGTGTGTTAGGTTTAGGGTTAGTTTGAATAGTGTATAGTAATTAGTATATGGGTCATGGGGCGGACTAGGTCGGGTCATGGGTCATGGACTGGGTCGTTGGGTGTTTTGGGTTGGGTAGAATTAGCTTGGGCTTGGAGTTAATTCAAGAATTGGCCCAATTCCGAATTCGTTCTTCTATTTTTTGTTTTCTTTTCTTTTATTAATTAATAAAACTAAAAAAATGATACGATTAAATTATAAAACCTAGAATTATCTTAAAATACTAATTAACTCCCAATAATAATTATCACACAAAATTAAATATTAATTAAAATAAAATTGCATAATTTGGACTTTAAATGCTAAAAATGCAAAAATACATATTTGTTTGTGATTTTTCATTTTCGTAAAACAAACTTAATTATTCTTAATTGTAAACTTGAATTTTATATACAAATGCAACATATTTTTTTATATTTTATTTATTTAAACAAATAAATATGCACAGATAAATGCAAACAATTCAAGAAAAATAACACAAAAATCACAACAATTGCAAACAAACTAAACTTGTTTTATTTTGAATTTTTGGGAGTAATTCTCATATAGTGCAAAAATCACGTGCTCACAAGACCTATTAAGAAAACTAATTTCTTCCGATGTTCAGATCTTATCCAGCCTATAAAGACTGCCAATTCTATTTAAAACCATCCAGGCCAGCCCTTTTTCTATTTAAAACTAAATCTGCAGTCCAAAACCAATGCCTATCCTGCTGTAAAACAAACTCCACTAATTTTAAACCATGTGCATTGCACTTTGATCCCTAGCTGTTGGCTTCTAACTTTTAAACTGAAATGTAAAACATCTATATCCAATCCATTCTAATTCAACAAACAAAATCAAACAAAAAGCCTAATTCAACTCAATCAGTGAATTCAGATCAGATGAGCCAATGCCAAACTTGTGCCATAATGTTCTAACAAACGAACCTACGAATCTAATCGACGACATTCGTATAGTCGATTACAACGCGCATAATCGATAAACAATAGTTGACGAACAAATAATCCAAGAACCTCTCGGCCAGAATAGTTCAAAATGCAGAATTAGCTATTCGACGAATTTAAACGAATCGAATTCGTATCTTATAACGCCACATTTACAACAATGAATCAGAAAGCAAACAGATCGACCAAATAAAAGGTCCCAAAAGAAGAGGAAAAACAGAAATTGAAGATATTCGAGGAAAACTAACAACAAACGAAAGACTACAAAACAATTAAACTAAAGTGACGAGTATAATTTAAACAAAAACAGAGAAGAAAAAAGAAATACCTTGAAACAAAGAATTGGAACTCGGTCGACTTGGGGTCTTGGTCATTCGAGGTCGAAAGGACCTTAATTGAAATATTTTCCAAGTGAAAACACATCAATTAAGGTCTATTAGACCTCAATTCAACGAAATTCGGCAACAAAATTTTCTATTCGAATTTTAGGGTTCAAAAACTTCGATTTTGGGGTTCAACAATTTCTGGCCAAATTCGAGCGAAAATAACGGTGGTTAGAGTGTGAGGGAGATGAGGTGAAGGTTGGGTGCGAGTTTGGGACCGGTTGGGGTAGATTCAAGTTTTGCTCGAATCTTCAAACGAAGATTCGAGGAGACCTAGGGTGATTCGAGGTTAACCGTACTCGGGGTTTGAAAGAGGGGGTCTTGGAGGTTGGGTGGTGTAAAAATGGCGTGGATTGGACCACTGGAACCGCCGTGAGGCGATATCCGGTGGGGCGGGATACGGTGGGTGCGGCGACGTCTGTGAAGAAATGGGAGAGGAAGTAATTGGATTAGGGTTTGGGGGGTTTTGGCATAGTTAAAATATGGATTTAATCTTGGCCGTTGGATCACCAAAATCCAACGGTTCAGATTTAAAAGAGTAATGGGCGGATCCGGGTGAAGGAAAATTCGGACTGGGCTGGGACGTTTGGGCCTTACGAATTAAATTGAATTTCGGCCCAAATTTGATTTACCCCTCTCTTTTATTTAATTCTCATTATTTCCTTAATTGAAAAAAAAAATTAAAATTCTAAATTACACTAGAAAAAATCAAATTAACTCATAAAAATACTAAATTAGTCATACTAACAATTTACACACATAATTATTAAATATAAAATCACACAATTAGGTATTTAAATATTAAAAAATGCAAAAATACATATTTTTTGTTATTTTTTTCATTTTCGTAAACAAACTTAATTGCTCTAAATTGCAAACATGAATTTTATATACAAATGCAATATATTTTTATATTTTTATATTAATTTAAACAATAGATATGCACACGCAAAAATACAAATAATAAGAGAAAAATAACACAAAAAATCACAAAAATCACGCACAACACAAAACTATTTTATTTTTGAAATTTTGGGAGTAATTCTCATGTAAGGGCAAAAATCACGTGCTCACAATGTGTATGGTCAAAATTATATGCAAGATATGTTTCTTCCATTACCGTTGTCTTTTAATAATCACAATGACAAAATATGACGTACAATAGGTACGTGATCAATGACCATTCATGCCATAATCATGACATTATTTATGATATCATCTCAAACCTTCTTCTAGAGGTGAGTGTGGTATGTTCACTACCACTAGCACGTTCATATTCTTTGAAGAAGGAAGATGTATTCATAAGTAAGATGTTGTCACATTCACATCATGAATGGACCATAATCATCTATATGTGCTTTATAAAATCTCATGTCAAATCGATGACAAATATTACTTTCACCGACTGAAGGATTATTTTGAGGAAACTTATTGTTCTCATTACCACAGTGATGACGATATAATTTCGTCTACACGTCATATCCGTTGATTATTCATGGTAATAAATTTATCTTCTTTGAGACGCATTACATACTGCTATTACATTCTTTTAATGGAATGGGAATGGAGCAAATTTAATGGGACGAATTTTCATTCTTTGCCCACATGATCATGGCAAGGCATAGAAATTTTACCACTTCATGAGGTTATAATTTCTTACAAACTTCATTAGAGTTATAATCAAACTTTGTTGTCTTTGCTTGTATATAAAATTAAAGTATAGAATAAAATAGAAAAATACGGTAAAATACTTACCTTAAATCCAAAATTAATAATGAAGGAAGTTCATAGAACTATTGACAATCATCGTGCTCAATCCCAAAGCTTCTACTCAATTGGTTAGAGTCTCGTGCTAATAACGTGTTATGAAATAATAAAAGAAGAAGAACAATATTGTAGAGAAAAGTAGGGAGAGTGAATTCTTATTGATTTTGAGATCAATTACAATGGAATAGAACCCTCTATTTATAGGGAGATGGTGACTTAGCCACCAAGTAATAAAACATAGAATCTCTCTAAATATAGACATTTACCATAAATAGAATTCTATTTATAATAATAGATGTATACTACGATAATATGATATAGTTTTTAACTTTTCACGCACACATATTACATTGTGTGTTTCTATTTTTCGATGTGTTTGTAACTCAGTGAATACGATTATATCAAATCAATGCATTTAAAATTTACAATAATTTTTTTTTAGCAAAATAAAAAGTAGGCTTGTCGATAACACAAAAAAATTCATAGGCAACACATATGATAATTTTTTAGTGAGTTAAATGTAAGAGAAAAAAAATCCTAATTTATTTAAACCTTATCAACTTATGAATAGCTAAAGAATTTGCACTTTTTCCGTTGATAATTCATTTGCTAATAGTTTTAAATAATATGAGATGTCCTCTTCTAGCATAAGGAAAATCACGTGTTACATTAAAAGTGGACCTAAAAATATAGAAACAAATACTTCAAAAAGAGTACCAGCTCTACTCTTTCTTTTTAGAGACTTTTCTTATTAAGTGCTTAAATTAATGATAATTATTTGTGCAATTGCACCTTAAAATATTTACTTGACCTTCAAAATAAGCATGAAAATAGTAAAGTTATTATAGTTTGAATAGTAATATCGTGAGTTTTAAAATGTACTCATGTTATTTTCTAACCAGATTACTGTTTTCTTATATAATATATATTCCAAAAATATAAATTTACTACTAATATTCTATTTTCATTTTCCTTTTTCACACGAAATATCGTCATTGGATTTTTTTTCTTTTTCCTAATACTGCAGACAGTCACGTGGTAATAAGTGACTTTTTTTAGGTAAGAAAGATAACATATTATAAATAAAAAAGTTTAGAGAAAGTTTGATGTTGGATGCATACACTGCATCTGATTAACAGCTACTAACTTACACACATTAACTAAACCAAAATTACTACTACTAATACAACTACGTGATATATCTGATTGCAGCATCTCTGACTGATCATGCTGATAAGAAGGCATGACAAAACTTGGAGGTCTTGAAAAAGTTACAGTATTCACCTCCACTTGAGTTGCTTCAAACTTAGCTACATTGTTTTGTTCTTTAGAGATTAGCTTCATTTTTGGATTAAGCATCTTCCTGAGTAATAACCTTGATATTGCAATGGAACTCTTGAGTAGTTGCTGCAACTTGAGTGACATTTGAGTGTTTGTAGAAGGAGATAAGGGAGTAGGATTATTAATAAAAGGAATATCTATATTAGTAGAAATGTTAGTAGATATATTAGTGGGTATTTTGGCCGGTTGACAAGATTGATAAGAATGGTATTGGTTTGACCTAGTAGTTGAGATTGAGTGAGTGCTTTGCCCTATGTGTATGTGATCATTTGCTAGGGTTGGAGTGTTGCAATTAATGAGGGAAGAAGGAGGTGTAAGTATTCTAGGGGAATGATGGTCGAGTAAGGTAGAATTAAAAGAAGGGGGAATGGTGTGATCACACAAGTGTATAAGTATTGATTTGTCTTGCATGTGTGAGTGTGTATCCTGGCTCTTTGCATGTTGAGAGATAGGAGTAGTGGTGTGGTCAAGACTTTCTAATTGGACCCCACTATTAGGTGCTTGATTGTTAGTTAAAATTTGACTAAGAGTATTGTCTTGTCTAGGAGTAGCATTAATGTGATTTAAAGTATTGAAATGATTGATTACTATCATCCTTTAATAAATCAAACTTATTATTAGTTACAACTAATACATTTGTTTGATCATTAATAATAGAGCCTTTTTAATAGGTAAACAAGTATTATTTAAAGATAATTGAGTAAAGGGGAGATAATTATGATTAACATTATCCAAAGACTTTTCCTTACCAAAACTTACCTCTTTACGTGATTGCTTTGCATTTGCAACCTTGGAAGGAAATTGAACTAATTGCCACCCTACTGTTAATAGAATAAAAATAGAAGAATCAGTAGGTGCTTCTATTTCTTCAGTATAATCAGAAGAGTGCATCCATGGAGTAGGGTAATTAAACTCTATATGGTTAGGGCTATTAGTAGTTAAAGTTTCAAGATAGGACTTTGAAAGCTTTGAAGTAGCAATCAATTGAGGTGGTGAATCTAGTTGTGTAGCCGTATTCATAGTTATAGATTTTAAAGATGGATTGTGAGATGGTTTTGGTGGTATTGATGGTGAAGGAGATGAGTGGTTAGAGTTTGGGAGTATTTTCTTCTCATAGAGAGAATTTTTTTTCCTGTCAACCGGCAAAAAATTCATTAGCGTGGTAATATTTGACTTAGCATCACATGCAAAGCAAAAAGTGATAGAATGATATTTTGTACACTTTTAAGGGCCTACAAAGTTGCCTTAATTACCAAAATCTATAATGGCAACTCAATTAATATAGCTTGACAGCTTCTTGCAGTTTATGTAAGAAATAGTATCATTTGTTGCCTTAAAATTCAGAAACAAATTCAAAATTTATAAATGTATACTGCGATAATATGATATAATTTTTAACTTTTCACGCATACATATTATATTGTGTGTTTTTATTTGTCGATGTGTTTGTAACTCAGTGAATACGATTATATCAAATCAATAGTCGAAACGCACGCATTCTACAATAACAACAATGCATAAATATGAAAATTACCGCCTCAAAAAAAATTGGAGAATAACCAAACACTTCCCAACTCCCAGCAATACCATCCTTCAACATTCATCCCACCAAAATCATCTGACAATTCCCAACCAATTACATCTCCTACTGTAATGAATACTGCCATGAATATTGATTTACCAAAACAATTGATTGAGTCTAACAAGCTACCAAAATCATACCTCCAAACTCTAAACACACATAGTTCCAACTTTACACAGATTCATTTCTCATCTTCACCCATGGATTTTTTTCATTATTGTTTGACCCAAAAGCTATCGGTTGCTTTACGGGTTAGGGACAATCAAAGAATAAATGAAGGGTAAATCGGAATCAATGGTAATATATCTTAAAGATCGATATTTGGATTCGTGTATATGTTTTTCTTATAAGAATGTGATGGAGCTTAATCAAGTGCTTGAACAAGTAAACAATAAAGAGATAACAATAGAGAAAAAATGGCAAAGAGAGAGAGAGAGAGTGGTTTTATTAATGATTAATAATACTTGTCTTACAAATGAGGGGGACCCTTCCTTATATAGAAGGACGACCCCCTCGCCGACATATTACATCGTCCCAAAGCTATTGCTATTACAACGAAAATACAGGGGAGGGGGAGTCGGGACGTCTACTCGGGCATGCCTGCTCATACGCTACTATGGATGAGGGCATATCCTCTTCACCGTACTAACACGAAGGAGGATGTCACCCGATGTCAACGGCCGTGTAAGGAGGCGTGCCCGACCCGTATTGCACCCGAGTCGGCCGTACGTATATACATGCTCGCTCCATCTTACCCCCGATTCGCCCCATACAGATAGTCCCTCCGCCTATTGGAGATGTACTCGAAGTGTATCTGCAATGGGTGGATAAAGTCGACCCGTATTGGATCAGCCTATATGCATACACGTGGCATGTTCTTCTGAACCGTCGTTTGCTGACGGCGTGCGTCATAATTGCTGTTGTTTTCGAGGCAGGCCATAAAGGCGATTTGACATTTTGGTTTCCTGCCTCTTTTCCGGTGCAAAAACTCTTCGAATCTCGTGTAACGACTTATTATAAATACTGGACGGTTTCAACACTTTCTACTCTTTGGATCATCAGAAAATTTTCCGATATTTTCATTTCTTAGCTTTTTCTGATAAAACTGTAACTTTTCACGTTGACCTTGCATTATTACCATTGTATTTGTAGTATAAAGAACCTCAAATGGCTAAGGGTAATCGCCGTCGGGGAGTAGAAGAGGGTGAGGCTGCCCCCAGAGTCTCCCGGCCGTCAAAGGATGGCAAGAAGGTTCGCAAACCTCTTGTCCCTTTATCTATGGACAATCTCCTCCCTCGTGACTGTATGTTCGGAGAGATTTCCCGATGAACATGGACACCCCTGCATGCAAGAGGTCTACTTACTCCGAGCCTCTCTTAAATGACCTCCGGGCGTCTTGCCGGATTCCGGAGGCGGCCGTTATGTAGGCGGCTGGAAGGGACCTAGCCAATGTTCACATGCCTGGATTCTGTGCCTTTTATGAGTATCCTTTCATAATGGGGTGCAAACTCCCTATCTACCCGTTGGCGGAGGAGCTGTGCCGGTTTTACAACGTATGCCCAGCTCAGCTTACTCCCTATACGTGGAAGATATGTCGGATAATGACGACATATGCCGAGAGAGCCGGCTTGGATGTCACCATATACCACATGCTGCAGCTGTTCAGCCCTGGCTTCATGAGAGGGACAATGCTTCAGCTAAAAAATTGAGAGGCGAAAGGCCTAGTCGTCGTGGCGGACGATAAGCCTAACCATCAATCCTGGCTGAAGTACTTCTTCGTCCACAACTCGAACTTGGTATCAGACCCGTCCGGATTTCCTGAGGCATGGAACAACAGCCGTAAGTATCATTCCTTGTGTTTAGTGTCTTTACATCCGTTCGACTTTTCATCATCTTAAGATATTTATATTTATTGTTTTCTATGGATGCAGCGAGGGCATGCATATCCTAATCCGTTCTAGACATAAAAGTCTAGGTGGGGTGGTAGATCCCCTACGCTGAGGAGTGTAGGACGTGGGTCGCCTTCACTACCAAATACGGCCTTCCCGGTATGGTGGCTCTTTTGATTTGGCAAACTTGTCTTCCATTTGGACGCCGTCGGTGTTATATCTGACATTCTTGTTCGTTTGTGTTTGGTAGCTCGAAATGTGCCATGGAGACGGAGACGCTGTGCCACCAATTCCCCGTCATCGGATTCTGAGCTCATATTCATCGGGAGGGAGGGTCTCCCTGAGGTTGTTCAGCCTGAGGATGACCGAGTGGATGTGGGAGTGTCTGGTGATGACATTGCCGATGTTGCCCGTTCGGAGGGTGACACTATAATTTGGAAGTTAGTCTTTGCTGACGTTCCCGGGCCTTCTTGTCCTGCAACTGAGCCGGTGATTGACCCGACATCCGGAGTGGATGTTGCGCCTTCGCCTCTTCCTATTAAAGAGGGTGCTCCATCGGACGATGAGCCGTTGTAGCGGAAGAGGCGTAGGCTACTCCTTGGAAAAGGGGTGGCCGTAGAACAAATGGAGGTGGTTACGTGCCGCCCTGAGTCATTACCGATCTTCATGGCTAACGCCATCCAGTCAGAGAGGGCGACCCTCTTGAGGGCGTCCGTGGAAAATGTTTCTCCCTTGCGTGTAGGACGATAGTGCGTCGGCTGTCGCTGGTGGAGCGATAGATGAGGAGGAGGCAGCTACTGAGCAGGACCCTGAACCTGCGGACGTGCCGCAGCAGGAATATGCCCGGGTGAACATGGCGGTGACGGGTCCTAACCACCGAATTATGATCCCCACGGGATACAACATGTTGCTGGAGAATGAGCAGGCCACATCGGACATGTCCTTGCTGTGCGGGGCTGCCGAGGCGGAGTCTCTAAAGTTTGTGAGTGACAGAGACTTGTCTCGTCGAGTCGCTGGTGCCGCTCTACAGGTATGATTCGGTCCTTACTTCGCATTATTTTCTTTTGAATTGTAAGGTTTTTTACCATTCTGACTTATCTTCTCTTTTCACCTCTTTTTTTTTACAGACTCTTATCGTAGAGGTGGAGCGGAGCCGGAGGGAGCGGAAGAAGGCCGCTGCCCTCTGAAAGGCATCAAAAAAATGCAGAGAGGCCCGGGATAAGCATAAGATGCTGAGACTAAAGACCCCCAGTTGCGAGTCTTTCGTGAGGGCTTGCAGGCGGCGGAGGAGCAGCTGCTATAGTGTACGGCCCAACTGAAGAAGGCAGACGTAGACTTGCTGGTCGTTGTGACCCGGAACGCTGAATTGGAGAGTCTTATCCAGCAGCGAGAGGGGGAGTTGGACCTTGTTCGCATGACGATGATGGAGGTGGCAGAATTGCGTGCCAAGTTTGACGCCCTATCAGCCGAGCTCAAGATAGCTACGGCCAAGATGGCCGTTCCACAGAAGGTGGAGACCGTTGCCTCGGCTGGCGACACGTCCTGCGAGGCTCATGACATGCTTGTGTATGCTGAAGCAAGGCGGACCGTGTTTGACGAGTTGGTAGCCGCTGGTAGAGCCACCGAGGTGGAGGTTGATGCTCAGTGTCGCCTAGTCAGGGTCGTTCGTGAGGCTTGTGGGTTTGACCCCGACTCTTCGGGCCAAACGGGCGGTTCCTTTGCGGATGCAGACCAGCTGGGCACCGAATCCTGGATCGATAGGGTGTTCCAGGATGAAGGTGAGGATGGTGCGGCCGGAGAGGAGGAGGGCGGCTGTGTGACGACTCAAAGGGTCATCACTTGTTTTATTAATCATTCCGAGCTTTTAAGGTCTTGAAAACCTTATTTATAGTTGCCTTGATTTGCGTGCACAGTCCGGGCACAAAGCTGGAAAATGTTATGTTGAAATATGTGAAATATGTGAAAAAGTTGAAGAATTTTGATATTAATATTGATAGGGTTGACTTTGGTCAACATCTTTGGTAAACGGACCCGGATCCGTGATTTGACGGTCTCAAAAAATCCGTAGAAAAATATGGAACTTGGGCGTATGCCCGGAATTGAAATCCGAGGTATAGAACCCCGGTAAAAGAATTTTTCCGTTAAATTGTTTTCTGAAAATGTTTAAGGAAAATGAAACTGAATTTTGATTAAAAAGTACTGGTATCGGGCTCGTATTTTGGTTCCGATGCCCGGTACAGGTCATATATATTGGTTAAGCGCTTTCTGTAAAGTTTGGTTGAAAACGGACGTCGTTTGACGCATTTCGGCCTTAAATTGGAAATTTTGGAAATTATGAAATTTGAAAGAATTCTTGAGTTTTAAGGCTCAATCCATTGATTTTGATGTTATTTTAGCGATTTTATCGCGCGAGCAAGTTCGTATGATGTTTTTGAGTTAGTGTGCATATTTGGTTTGGAGCCCCGTGGGCTCGAGGGTGTTTCGGAGGTGGTTCGGGGTGTTTTTGGATTTGAAAACACAGCAGGAATTCTGCTGTTTCTGCAGAGGGATTTTGTTCTACGCGATCGCGGCCTCATCCACGCGATCGCACAGCATTGGCCAGTTCTTCTACGCGATCGCAGCATCCCTCACGCGATCGCGTAGCTTCCAGTTCTTCCCCCACGCGATCGCAGTCATGTTCACGCGATCGCATAGGCCAAATAGGCTGCCCGGTGAGTTTTCTCTACGCGATCGCAGCATCCCTCACGCGATCGCGTAGCTTCCAATCTTTTCTCCACGCGATCGCAACCTTTTGCACGCGATCGCATAAGAGGCTAGTCTTTCCTCTACGCGATCGCAGCCCAGTTCACGCGATCGCGTAGGGTAAATTTCCGCCTAGTGAATTAATACCCAAAAACAGAACACTTACGGGATTTTATCCCATTTTCACAAAATTCTTTATTCTCCACAGCTCTTAGGCGATCTTTGGGGCATTTCTTCATCAAAGTTCATTGGGTAAGTATTGTTTAACTCGTATTCTTCATTTTTCATTAACATCAATCAAATTCTTAGGCTTAAACATGTGTAAATTGGTTGAAAAATTGGAGAAATGGGTATAGTTAGGGCTTTCAAAGAGTTTGCGATCTAGACCTCGTTTTGGAGTCGAACTTAAGAACAAATTGTATATTTGAACTCATGGAGGATTGGGTGAACTTATTTTGGTTCGAAACTTGAGTTTCGATTATGTGGGCTCGGGGTCGATTTTTACTATTCCGGGCAGAATGTTGTAAAAACCATATTTAGCAATATGAACTAGTTTGTTAAGTAGAATTGATGGTATTGAATCAATTGTGTATAGATACGATTGGATTGGAGTCAAATTCAAAAGGGAAAGGCATTGCTACGGATTGAATCGTTCGTAAACTTTCGAGGTAAGTGTTTGTTCTATCCTAGCTCGAAGGAATAGGAATTTAGTTATGAATAAATTGTTGATTAAGACTTATTGGTGTTAATGGAGATAAATTGTGGAAATTATTATGAATTATTGGTTTAAAACCGGTAATTATAAATATTGTTGATGCAAAGATTATTGGCTAAATGCCGGTAATATATATATTTATGAATTGGGATCGTGTGGCGCGCCGACCACTTATATATATTTTTATGGATTGGGATCGTGTGGCGCGCCGACCACTTATATAATAAGAAATGGGATCGTGTGACACGCCGACCACAAAATGATTTAAATCTTGGCATTGGCCATAGTTGCCGGTAGCCTATTGATATAGTTGGGAGCGGGTGGTACGCCTACCACAAGATGTACTTACTGTGATAGTTGGGAGCGGGTGGTACGCCTACCACGAGATATGAAATGAGAAAGGAATTGAGACATGAAAGTAAGATTTATTCTGTTGATTATATTATTCTGGATATCACGAGTTATTGACTATTATTTTAGAGCAAAGTCTTTCCTTATAAATATTTTGTATATATATATATATATATATATATATATATATATATATATATATATATGTATTTAGCCTTGTCACTAGTTCGCTGGGATAGGCCAGGCACTTACCAGCACATGGGGTCGGTTGTGCTGATACTACACTCTGCGCTCTTTTTGCGCAGATACAGGTTACGGACAGCAGCGGCGGCAGTAGCGACTTGTGGATTTTCCGACTAGTGAGATTACGAGGTAGCCTTGCAGGCGTCCGCAGGACCCGTTGTCTCTTCTATCTATGCTTTTCATTCTGTTATCTCATGTAATCGAGATAAACAACTTGTATTTTCTTTCGGACAATTATGTGTATTATTCTTAGAAGTTCGTGAGTATTGTGACACCAGTCTTGGGTAGTGTATCATGTTTGGGTTTTCTTTATCATATTTGACTAAGTCTTCCTCTAATTTTGATTATTCCGCTGTAATTTATATGTTTTTAATAATAAGTCATAATAAGAAATTGGAAATTAAGGGAGATGTAATTAATATTTGGGCTTGCCTAGCTTCCATTTAGTAGGCGCCATCATGACCCCGATGGTGGGAAATCCGGGTTGTGACAAGTTGGTATCAGAGCACTAGGTTGCACAGGTCTCACAACTCACGAACAACCTTAGTAGAGTCTGAAGGATCGGTACGGAGACGTCTGTATTTATCCTCCAGAGGCTACGGAGTTAGGAAAATATTCCCTTTATTCTTTCCGGTCGTGCGACTTGATCTTTTAAATGTTAATTGAACTTCTACTCTGTTCTTCCGCAGATGGTAAGGACACGTGCATCCTCATCTACTGACCAACAGCCCGAGGTCCCAGCAGCGGCAGCTCCTGCTAGGGGTAGAGGCCGAGGTCGAGGTCGTCCTAGAGGACAAGGTAGGGGCAGAGCTCAGCCCCGAGCAGCAGCACGAGTGGCAGAACCTCGGGTTCACATCGAGGAGGAAGTTCCAGCCCCAGCAGCTCCAGTAGGCCCAGCTCAGGTCCGAGGAGGAGGTGTGTTTTCACCGGATCTTCAGGATGCTTTGGTCCGTATAGCAGGTTTTATGGATCATATCACCAGAGCAGGTTTATTACTGGTAGCACCAGCTACTTCTCAAGCTGGAGGAGGTAATCAGACTCCTGCTACGCGCACTCCAGAGCCAGTAATTCCCCAGGCGCAAGATCCTGTGATTCAGCCAGTTGAGGCAGCTCGACCTATTATTGCGACTCCGTCTAATGATGGTGCAGCCATGTCCGCTGACGCGTTGTGGAGATTGGACAGGTTTACCAAGCTGTTCACTACCACATTCAGTGGCACTCCTTCAGAGGATCCACAGGATTTCCTATACAGCTGCCACGAAGTTCTCCGTACTATGGGTATTGTGGAGACTAATGGTGTGGACTTTGCTACTTTTCGGTTATCCGGTTCCGCCAAGACTTGGTGGAGAGATTATTGTCTATCCAGGCCAGCGGGATCGTCATCTTTGACTTGGGAGCAGTTTGCAGAATTATTCTTGGAGAAGTTCCTTCCAGCAACTCAGCGGGAGGTTATGCGCGGACAATTTGAGCGTCTTCATCAGGGCTCTATGTCTGTCACACAATACGAGACTAGGTTCGTGGACCTGGCTCGTCATGCTATTATCATACTTCCCACAGATCGGGAGAGAGTGAGGAGGTTTATTGATGGCTTGAATCGGCCAATTCGGCTACAGATGGCTATGGGGGCAGGAACTGAAATCACTTTTCAGGAGGCGGCTAATGCAGCCCGCCGGATCGAGATGGCTCTGTCACAGGGAGCGAGACATGGATCAGATAAGAGATCTCGTAATTCGGGTAGATTCAGTGGTACCTCGTCCGGAGATAGAGATTTTTATGATAGAGGCCATCCTCCTAGGCCTTATCAGTCAGCTCTTCAGGTTTCTCATGATGCTTCAGGTGATCGTAATTCTCAGCCACGCTACTCTGATCAGCAGCCTATCAGTGCACCACCATTTCGCTATTTTCAGCAGCCGAGGGCTTGTTTTACGTGCGGTGATCTTAGGCACATTGCAAAGTATTGCCCTCGAGCTTCTGACAGATCTCACCAGCAGGGTTCTCGTGCCATGATTCAGGCCCCAGTTCCCTCACAGCCTGCCCAGCCGGCTAGAGGCGGAGGTAGAGGACATAGAGGTGGAGGTAGAGGTCATAGAGGTGGAGCTCGGACCGATAGAGGTAGAGACCAGCCAGCAGCTGATCGTCCTAGAGATACTGCTCAGGGTGGTGGGGCACAGCCCCGATGTTATGCACTTCCCGCCGGACCAGAGGCTGAGTCTTCTGATGCCGTCATTACAGGTATTATTTTGGTTTGTGATAGAAAGGCATCAGCATTATTTGACCCTGGTTCTACATATTCGTATGTGTCTTCCTATTTTGCACCATACTTGGTTCAGCCCAATGATCCACTTGAGTGTTCCTGTTCATGTGTCTACACCAGTAAGCGATTCTATTGTGGTTGATCGAGTTCATCGGTCATGTATTATAGTAATTGAGGGTCTCGAGACCCGTGCTGATTTATTACTCCTAAATATGGTGGACTTTGATATTATACTAGGCATGGACTGGCTATCTCCATATCATGCTATTTTAGATTGCCATGCCAAGACTGTGACTTTAGCTCTGCCGAATTTGCCTCGTATAGAGTGGAAAGGAATTTCAGGTCATACTAGCCGTAATGTTATTTCTTATGTTAAAGCTCGGCGTATGGTTGGAAAGGGATGCTTGGCTTATTTGGCCTATGTCCGTGATTCTAGTGCTGAGGTTCCTTCTATTGACTCTGTGCCTGTGGTTCGCAAATTTCCTGAAGTATTTCCTTCAGACTTGCCAGGTATGCCGCCCGATAGGGACATTGATTTTTGCATTGATTTGGCTCCAGGAACTCAGCCTATTTTCATTCCCCCATACCGTATGGCTCCGCCAGAGTTAAAAGAATTGAAGGAACAGTTGCGGGATTTACTTGAAAAGGGTTTCATTAGACCCAGTGTTTCGCCGTGGGGTGCACCCGTATTATTTGTAAAGAAGAAAGATGGTTCGATGAGAATGTGCATTGACTATCGACAGTTAAACAAGGTGACTATCAAAAATAAATATCCACTTCCGCGAATTGATGATTTATTTGACCGGCTTCAGGGTGCCAAGGTATTTTCAAAGATAGATTTGAGATCTGGCTATCATCAGCTGAAGATTAGGGCATCCGATGTCCCTAAGACAGCGTTCCGCACTCGGTATGGACATTATGAATTTTTGGTCATGTCTTTTGGGTTGACAAATGCTCCAGCAGCTTTTATGGAATTAATGAATCGGGTGTTCCGGCCTTATTTAGACTTGTTTGTAATAGTCTTCATTGATGACATATTAATATATTCCCGTAGTCAGGAGGAGCATGCGCAACATCTCAGAGTGGCCTTACAGACTGTGAGAGATAGCCAGCTATATGCAAAATTTTCAAAGTGTGAATTTTGGCTAAGTTCAGTTGCATTCCTGGGTCATATTGTGACGGCAGCAGGTATTCAGGTTGATCCGAAGAAAATTGAGGCAGTCAAGAACTGGCCTAGACCGACATCAGCCACATATATTCGGAGTTTCTTGGGGTTAGCGGGTTATTATCGCCGATTCGTAGAAGGATTTTCGTCTATTGCAACCCCACTGACCAGATTGACCCAGAAGGGTGTTCAATTTGAATGGTCCGATGAATGTGAGGCGAGCTTTCAAAAGCTCAAGACAACCTTGACCACAGCAATTGGTTTTACCCACAGGTACGGGACCTTGTACTGTTTATTGTGATGCTTCTCGTATTGGGCTTGGTGCGGTGTTAATGCAGGATGGCAAGGTTATTGCCTATGCTTCGAGGCAGTTGAAGATTCATGAGAAGAATTATCCAGTGCATGATCTAGAATTGGCGGCGATTATTCACGCATTGAAGATCTGGAGGCATTATTTGTATGGTGTAGCATGTGAAGTATACACCGATCATAAGAGTCTTCGGTATTTGTTTAAGCAGAAAGAGTTGAATATGAGGCAGAGAAGGTGGCTAGAGTTGCTAAAAGACTATGATGTTACTATTCCTATATCACCCAGGTAAGGCCAATGTGGTGGCCGATGCATTGAGTAGAAAGTCCGCCGGCATGGGTAGTCTTGCCTTTATCCCGGTTAGTCAGAGACCATTTGCTCTAGATGTCTAGGCCTTAGTCAACCAGTTCGTGAGACTAGACATTTCTGAGCCTAGCAGGGTGTTAGCCTGCACGGTGGCTCTTTCATCTCTATTAGAGCAGATCCATGAGAGGCAATTTGATGATCCTCATTTGCGTGAGTTGAGAGATACAGTACAGCGGGGAGGTGCCACACATGTAAATCTAGATGATGATGGGGTATTGAAATTGTAGGGTCGAGTTTGTGTGCCCAATGTCGAAGGGATTCGAGAGTTAATCTTAGCGGAGGCCCACAGTTCGCGGTATTCTATTCACCCAGGCGCCGCGAAGATGTACCAGGACTTACGGCAGCACTATTGGTGGCGCAGAATGAAGAAAGATATCGTTGCGTATGTCGCTCGGTGTCTAAATTGTCGGCAGGTGAAATATGAGCACCAGAGACCTGGTGGTGTATTCCAGAGGATTGAAATTCCCGAGTGGAAATGGGAGCGGATCACTATGGATTTCGTTACTGGACTTCCTTTGACTCAGAGGAAATTTGATGCTATTTGGGTCATTGTTGATAGGCTGACCAAATCAGCACACTTTATTCTAGTATCCGTCTCCTACTCGTCGGAGAGGTTAGCGGAGGTTTACATTAGGGAGATTGTTTGTCTCCATGGAATGCCAATATCTATTATCTCTGATCGGGGTACGCAGTTTACCTCGCGGTTCTGGAGAGCGGTCCAGCAGGAGTTAGGCACCCAGGTTCAGTTGAGTGCAGCATTTCATCCTCAGACGGATGGCCAGTCCGAGAGGACTAACCAGATTCTAGAGGACATGCTTCGAGCCTGTGTTATTGATTTCGGAGGCTCGTGGGACTAGTTTCGGCCATTAGCAAAGTTCGCCTACAATAACAGTTACCAGTCTAGCATCCAGATGGCTCCGTATGAGGCGTTGTATGGTAGGCGATGTCGATCACCAATTGGATGGTTTGAACCGGGAGAGGCTCGGTTGTTGGGTACAGACTTAGTTCAGGAGGCCTTGGATAAGGTCAAGACTATTCAGGAGAGATTGCGTTCAGTTCAGTCCAGGAAGAAGACTTATGCGGATCGTAAGGTTCGAGATGTAGATTTCATGGTTGGCGAACGAGTATTGCTCCGAGTGTCGCCTATGAAGCGTGTGATGAGGTTCGGGAAGAAGGGCAAGCTCAGCCCTAGGTATATTGGTCCATTTGAGATTCTAGACAGAGTGGGAGGGGTGGCTTACACATTAGCTTTGCCGCCTAGCTTATCAGCCGTGCATCCAGTTTTTCACGTATCTATGCTTCGGAGATACCACGGCGATCCCACACATGTGTTAGACTTCAGTACTGTCCAATTGGACAATGATTTGTACTATAAGTAGGAGCCAATAGCTACTGGACCGACAGGTTCGTCAATACAGATCCAAGAGTTTCCCTTCTGTTCATGTTCGGTGGAGAGGTCAGCCTCCCGAGGCATCGACTTGGGAGTCCGAGTCCGATATGCGGAATCGTTATCTTCATCTTTTCCCCAACTTAGGTACTTCTTTCTTTTGTCCGTTCGAGGACGAACGGTTGTTTTAGAGGTGGAGATTGTGACGACCCAAAGGGTCATCACTTGTTTTATTAATCATTCCGAGCTTTTGAGGTCTTGAAAACCTCATTTATAGTTGCCTCGATTTGCCTGCATAGTCCGGGCACAAAGCTGGAAAATTTTATGTTGAAATATGTAAAATATGTGAAAAAGTTGAAGAATTTTAATATTAATATTGATAGGGTTGACTTTGGTCAATATTTTTGGTAAACGGACCCGGATCCGTGATTTGACGGTCTCAGAAAATCCGTAGAAAAATATGGAACTTGGGCGTATGCCCGGAATTGAAATCCGAGGTCTAGAACCCCGGTAAAAGTATTTTTCCGTTAAATTGTTTTCTGAAAATGTTTAAGGAAAATGAAACTGAATTTTGATTAAAAAGTACTGTTATCGGGCACGTATTTTGGTTCCGACGCCCGGTACAGGTCATATATGTTGGTTAAGCACTTCCTGTAAAGTTTGGTTGAAAACGGACATCGTTTGACGCATTTCGGGCTTAAATTGGAAATTTTGGAAATTATGAAATTTGAAAGAATTCTTGAGTTTTAAGGCTCAATCCATTGATTTTGATGTTATTTTAGCGATTTGATCGCGCGAGCAAGTTCGTATGATATTTTTGAGTTAGTGTGCATATTTGGTTTGGAGCCCCGAGGGCTCGGGAGTGTTTCGGAGGTGGTTCGGGGTGTTTTTGGATTTGAAAACACAGCGGAAATTCTGCTGTTTCTGCAGAGGGATTTTGTTCTACGCGATCGCGGCCTCATCCACGCGATCGCACAGCATTGGCCAGTTCTTCTACGCGATCGCAGCATCCCTCACGAGATCGCGTAGCTTCCAGTTCTTCCCCCACGCGATCGCAGTCATGTTCATGCGATCGCATAGGCCAAATAGGCTGCCCGGTGAGTTTCCTCTACGCGATCACATCATCCCTCACGCGATCGCGTAGCTTCCAATCTTTTCTCCACGCGATCGCAACCTTTTGCACGCGATCGCATAAGAGGCCAGTCTTTCCTCTACGCGATCGCAGCCCAGTTCACGCGATCGCGTAGGGTAAATTTTCACACAGTGAATTAATACCCAAAAACAGAACACTTACGGGATTTTATCCCATTTTCACAAAATCCTTTCTTCTCCACAGCTCTTAGGCGATCTTTGGGGCATTTCTTCATCAAAGTTCATTGGGTAAGTATTGTTTAACTCGTCTTCATCATTTTTCATCAACATCAATCAAATTATTAGGCTTAAACATGTGTAAATTGGTTGAAAAATTGGAGAAATGGGTATAGTTAGGGCTTTCAAAGAATTTGCGATCTAGACCTCGTTTTGGAGTCGAACTTAAGAACAAATTGTATATTTGAACTCATGGAGGATTGGGTGAACTTATTTTGGTTCGAAACTTGAGTTTCGATTATGTGGGCTCGGGGTCGATTTTTACTATTCCGGGCAGAATGTTGTAAAAACCATATTTAGCAATATGAACTAGTTTGTTAAGTAGAATTGATGATATTAAATCAATTGTGTATAGATACGATTGGATTGGAGTCAAATTCAAAAGGGAAAGGCATTGCTACGGATTGAATCGTTCGTAAACTTTCGAGGTAAGTGTTTGTTCTATCCTAGCTCGAAGGAATAGGAATTTAGTTATGAATAAATTGTTGATTAAGAGTTATTGGTGTTATACCGGTAATGGAGATAAATTGTGGAAATTATTATCAATTATTGGTTTAAAACCGGTAATTATAAATATTGTTGATGCAAAGATTATTGGCTAAATGCCGGTAATATATATATTTATGAATTGGGATCGTGTGGCGCGCCGACCACTTATATATATTTTTATGGATTGGGATCGTGTGGCGCGCCGACCACTTATATAATAAGAAATGGGATCGTGTGGCACGCCGACCACAAAATGATTTAAATCTTAGCATTGGCCATAGTTGCCGGTAGCCTATTGATATAGTTGGGAGCGGGTGGTACGCCTACCACAAGATGTAGTTACTGTGATAGTTGGGAGCGGGTGGTACGCCTACCACGAGATATGAAATGAGAAAGGAATTGAGACATGAAAGTAAGATTTATTCTGTTGATTATATTATTCTGGATATCACGAGTTATTGACTATTATTTCAGAGCAAAGTCTTTCCTTATAAATATTTTGTATATATATATATGTATTGTAACTGTACAGGTTTAAGTGGGTGACTGGCCTTAGCCTTGTCACTAGTTCGCTGGGATAGGCCAGGCACTTACCAGCACATGGGGTCGGTTGTGCTGATACTACACTCTGCGCTCTTTTTGCGCAGATACAGGTTACGGACAGCAGCAGCGGCAGTAGCGACTTGTGGATTTTCCGACTAGTGAGATTACGAGGTAGCCTTGCAGGCGTCCGCAGGACCCGTTGTCTCTTCTATCTATGTTTTTCATTCCATTATCTCATATAATCGAGATAAACAGCTTGTATTTTCTTTCAGACAATTATGTGTATTATTCTTAGAAGTTCGTGAGTATTGTGACACCAATCTTGGGTAGTGTATCATGTTTGGGTTTTCTTTATCATATTTGACTAAGTCTTCCGCTAATTTTGATTATTCCGCTGTAATTTATATGTTTTTAATAATAAGTCATAATAAGAAATTGGTAATTAATGGAGATGTAATTAATATTTGGGCTTGCCTAACTTCCATTTAGTAGGCTCCATCATGACCCCGATGGTGGGAAACCCGGGTCGTGACAGGCTGGGGTCATGGTGGTTAGCTAGGATTTTTTTTTACTTGTAATCAAGAGTCTTCTGTAATCTTTGTGATTAATAAGACTTTTGGTGATTTCTCGAGAATTGTTTATGCCTTCTTTGCATCCCCTCTTTTTTGTTACTTCTGTACTGCTCAGGGTGTAGCCCTTTATTTGTCGTAGTTTCTTCTTGCGTCGTTAAGGCCTTAGCCTTTCGCTTTTAATGGAGGAGACCGTAGTCTCTTCTTTCGCCGTTAAGGCTTTAGCCTTCTATTTTTAATGGAGGAGACCATAGTCTCTCCTTTCACCGTTAAGGCGTTAGCCTTGCATTTTTAATGGAGGAGACCGTAGTCTCTCCTTTCACCGTTAAGGCCTTAGCCTTTATTTTTAATGAAGGAGACCATAGTGTCTCCTTTAGCCATTAAGGCCTTAGCCTTTTATTTTTAATGGAGGAGACCGTAGTCTCTCCTTTTGCCGTTAAGGCCTTAGCCTTTTATTTTTAATGGAGGAGACCGTAGTCTCTCCTTTCGCCATTAAGGCCTTAGCCTTTTATTTTTAATGGAGGAGACCGTAGTCTCTCCTTTCGTCGTTAAGGCCTTAGCCTTTTATATTTAATGGAGGAGACTGTAGTCTCTCCTTTCGCCGTTAAGGCCTTAGCCTTTTATTTTTAATGGAGGAGACCGTAGTCTCTCCTCTCGCCGTTAAGGCCTTAGCCTTTTATTTTTAATGGAGGTGACCGTAGTCTCTCCTTTCGCCGTTAAGGCCTTAGCCTTTTATTTTTAATGGAGGAGACCGTAGTATCTCCTTTCGCCGTTAAGGCATTAGCCTTTTATTTTTAATGGAGGAGACCGTAGTCTCTCCTTTCGCCATTAAGGCCTTAGCTTTTTATACATTTAAGGTGGCTATAGCCTTTCTTGCATTGGCGATGGCCGTAGCCTTTCATACATTTGAGATGGCCATAGCCTTTCTTGCATTTAAGGTGGTCGTAGCTTTTCATACATTTGAGATGGCCGTAGCCTTTCTAACATTAGAGATGGCCGTGGCCTTTCTACATTTGAGATGGGCGTAGCCTTTCTAACATTTGAGATGGCCGTAGCCTTTCTTACAGTTGAGATTGACGTAGCCTTTCTAATGTTGGAGATGGCCGTGGCTTTTCTTATATTTGAGATGGCTATAGCTTTCTAACATTGGAGATGGCCGTGGCCTTTCTTACATTTGAGATGGCCGTAACCTTTCTTACATGGACAAGACCGTGGCCCTAGTCCCTGTGATATGCCATTCGTGCCGATCGGCGGTACGCTTGGGGTATCAGAATAACCTCGTAAACATTTCCGGGTATCTCCTTCGTCGCCTTATTAAAAACCTCTCCGAGAAAACCCAATTGGAACAAAACTCGGATGAGGGAAAATGAATATGGCTTGGCCGATACCTTTCAGAAGTGGAAACGTTTGAGGTGTGAGATGTTCCAGTTATTTTGAAGTATCTTTCCGTTCATGGTTTCTAACTTGAAGGAGCCTTTGTCTCCTACTGCAATGATTTTATAGGGCCCATCCCAATTGGTGCCCAACTTCCCTTCGTTAGGTTCTTTGGATGCCAGTATTTTTGCCATTAGCACATAGTTGCCTATCTTGAGCGGACGGATTTTTGTTCTTTTGTTGTAGTATCTCTCGACCTGCTATTTTTGGGCCACTAGCCTGATGTGGGCCATTTCCCTCTTTTCTTCGGCTTTGTCTAAATCTTGTAGTCGGTTCGCGTCGTTCTCCTCTCCGCTTGTGTGCGCGTATCTGAGGCTTGGTTCGCCGACTTCGATCGGTATGATAGCGTCGGTCCCGTAGACTAATGAGTTGGGAGTCTCTCCTATGGAGGGTTTGGGGGTGGTCCTATGTGTCCATAATGCTTCTGGCAGCAGCTCGGGCCACAATCCCTTGGCGTCTTCGAGTTTTTTCTTCAAGATATTTAGTATGGTGTTGTTGGAAGACTCTGCTTGGCCATTGGTGGCCGGATGGTATGGCGTTGAGAGTATTCTTTTAATACGCCATTTCTCGAAGAAGTCGGCTGTCTTTTGTCCTATGAACTGTCGTCCATTGTCACATGTTATCTCTTTAGGGATGCCGAAGCGACATATGATGTTCTTCCAGATGAAGGCTATGACCTCTTGTTCGTGGATCTGGGCGTAGGCACCTGTTTCCACCCACTTAGAGAAATAGTCAGTTAAAACTAATAAGAAGTGTACCTTCCCTTGTCCGATAGGTAGTGGTCCGACTATGTCCATTCCCTATTTGATGAAGGGCCATGGAGATGTGACCGAGTAGAGGGGTTCTCCTGGTTGATGTATCAGGGGGCAAACTTTTGACATTTTTTGCATTGGCAGACGTATTCTGCCGTGTCTTTTTTCATGGTGGGCTAGTAGTATCCAGCCCGTACTAGACATCGTACGAGTGCTCAGTTTTCTTTATGGGTACCGTAATGGCCCTCGTGGACCTCTTCTAACACTAGCGCCGTCTGGTTGGGGCCTAGGCACTTAGCCTGGGGTCCTCCAAAAGTTCTTTTGTAGAGGTTGTTATTCACCAAACATTATCTTGATGCTTGTGTGCAAAGCTTTCTCGCTTCTTTTTTGTCGTGTGGTAGGTTTCCATCCTGCAAATACGATACAAATTGATTGCTCCAGTCCCAAGTTAGATGCAGGGAGAGTACCTCGCTGTGGTCAATTGCGGAGTGCAGGAGGGTGACAGTGCTTTCTTTATTCAGGTTGGTGGCTGCCACGGCCAATTTAGTCAATCTATCTGCTTCAGCGTTGTGTACCCTATGAACTTGTTCGAAGCGGCATTCATCGAATTGGGCCATCAGCTTGTAGATCTCTACTTGGTATTTTTGCAACTTCTGCTCCTTGACCTGATAAATCCCGGTGACTTGATTTACAACAAGTTGTGAGTCGCAATGTAAGACCAGCCGGTGAGCCCCATACCTGACCGCTAGTTTTAAACCTGCAATAACAGCTTCGTACTCTGCCTCATTGTTAGTCATCTGTGATTGTCCCTAACCCGTATGGACTGGCGAATGACTTCACGAATGGGGACTTCGAGGACGAGTCCCAGTCCCGATCCCGAGGCATTTGTTGCCCCATCAGTGTGGAGTATCTAGGGGTCGGCGTTTGGAGTTATTTGCAGGGCTTCCTTCTCTGCCTCAGGCGAGATTTTGACACTGAAACCGGCCACAAAGTCGGCAAGGACTTGTGATTTGATGGCAGTTCTGGGGATGTAGGTGATGTCATGCTCGCTGAGCTCTATGGCCCATCTGGCGAGACGGCCCGATAGTTCGAGCTTGTGCAGGATGCTTCTCAGAGGTAAAGTGGTCACCACTCGGATGGGATGGCACTGCAAGTAGGGTCTCAGCTTTCTAGAATTCGTGACCAGTGCCAACGCCAATTTCTCGAGGTGTGGATACCGGGTTTCGGCATCGACTAGAGTTTTGCTAACATAATAGATAGGTGATTGCGTACCTTTTTCTTCACGGACGAGTACTGCAATGACCGCGACCTTTGAGACAGCCAGATATGTTTGTAGGGGTCCACACAGCTTTACATTTGACAACAACGGTGGCGACGATAGATACGCTTTCAGTCCTACGAGGGCTTTGACGCATTCGTCATTCCAGTGGAATTCGTTGTCTTTCCTCAACACACTGAAGAATTTGTGGCATCTATCTGACGATCGGGAGATGAAGCGAGAGAGGGCGGCTATTCGGCCTGTCAACTTCTGAACCTGTTTCTTGCTGTTGAGTGCTTCAGGTATCGAGGCGATCACCTTGATCTGGTCGAGGTTGACTTCGATCCCTCTTTGGGATTCGAGGAAACCAAATAATTTTCCCGACGCCACGCCAAAGGAACACTTCTCAGGGTTCAGCTTTATTATGTACTTGTTCAATATCTCGAAGGCATCTCACAGATGGTCGATATGATCCTCCTTCCTTGCCGATTTCACTAGCATGTCGTTGATGTAAACCTCCATAGTTTTCCCTAGTTTATCCTTGAACATCTTGGTGACCAGCCTTTGGTAAGTAGCTCCCGCGTTTTTTTGCCTGAAGGGCATCACTCCGTAACAGTAGGTGCCTTGGTGGGTGATGAATGTGGTTTTCTCCTGATGTTCCTTGGCCACTTGGATTTGGTTATAGCCAGAGTACGCGTCCAAGAAAGTTAGTAGCTCATCTCGGGCAGTGGCGTCGATCAGTTGGTCGATGTGAGGTAGGGGGAAGAAATCCTTAGGGCAGGCCTTATTTAGGTCGGTGAAGTCCACGCACGTACTCCACTTCCCGCTCTTTTTTTTTACCATCACCACGTTGGGGACCCATTGCGGGTATTTCGACTCCCTGATGAAGCCATTGGATAGCAACTTGTCGACTTCTTCGAGGACCGCCTCATTGACAGCGACATTGAACTTTCTCCTAATATTTTTTACCGGTGGATGTAACGGGTCCATGTTGAGTCGGTGGGTGGCGATATCTGGTGAGATCCCTGGCATATCTGCATGGGAAAAAGCAAACATGTCTGCATGTTTAGTTAAGAATTCATGGTACTTACCCGGGATGGCGAGCCCGTGACCGATGTATGCCTTCTTCTCGGGGTCATCCCGATCTAGTTGAATCGGGTCGAGATCTTCGACCGTAGCTTTGCAGGCTTCTACGACGTCTAGGTCTCTTATAGCATTGGCCGTCGGGTCCGCTTGGGTCCCCGACATGGTTGATTGTTATGCTTCTGTGCTCGCCGCGTTCAATTGTCGTGTGTGGGAGCAGTCTTGTGTTATTTTATAACATTCCTGCGTTGTGCGTGGATCCCCTTTAATGTTGAATATTCCCCATGGGTAGGGAATTTGACCACTTTGTATAAGCTTGAGGGGACCGCTCACATGGCATGTATCCATGGACGCCCGATGATGACGTTGTAGGCTGTCTCTTGGTTCATCACATGGAAGGCAGTTTTCAGGGTGACTCCTCCTGCGAGGACGGGCAGGGTCATTTCTCCAGATGTGCGCTCTAATGCATTGTTAAAACCAGTTAGAGTTATGCATCAGGGGGTTATCCTGTCCTCGAGTCCCATCTGTGAGAGGACTCTCGGATGGATGATGTAGGCACCGCTTCCGTCATCGGTCATGACTCTCATGACATCCGTATTAATGATATGTAGAGTAATAACTAAATCATCATAATGAGGGAAACACAATCCGACGACGTCAGACTTATCGAAGGGGATACTTCCTTCGAGGTCATCGTACCGTTCATGAGAATGGTCCTCCTCAGTTTGTGTGTGTTGACGAATTTGACGTGATTAATGGCAACATTGTTCCTTTCTCCGACAATCATGTTTACCGTGCGTGTCGGAGAGGGTGTTTTTGGAGGTCCCCGGGAGTGCTCTCGTTCGCGTGCAAAATTGGCTTTCTTTTGTCACTGAGCAGCTCCTTTAGGTGCCCCTGGTTGATCATTCTAACGACTTCTTATCGCAGGCCGATGCAGTCTTCGGTCATGTGCCCTCGTTCCTTTTGGAACTCGCACAGGACGTTTGATTTCCTTGTGGTGGGGTCCGATTTCATCATTTGGGGCCACTGCACCTTGGTGCCAAGCTTCTCTAGTGCGTACACTATTTTTAAAGAAGAGACACAGAAGTTATGCGAGGAAAGTAAAGGGGGCGTACCTCGTTCATTCCTGAGTGGGATGAGGTGGTGTTGCACGGCGTCCGTATGGTGAGGGGGCGGAAGTGGGGACCTCGTATAAGGCTGGTGTCGCTCTTTACTGGGATGAAGGGGAAGTTCCCGGTGTCCCTCGTGTCGTCGATCTCTTCTCAGATCCGGGTGCACGGTTGCTAGCCATCGGGTTAGTCCATTGAGATCCTCCTCGTTTACTCGTACCTCAGCGTAGTAGGCACTGTGAATCTCGTCCCAAGTCATGGGAGGGTACTTCATGAGCCGGTTTAGCAATTTTTTGGTAGCTCTGGAGCCGTCCCTGCTGAGTCCGTTCTGGAAGGCCGCTACCGTCATTCCTTCTAATACGTTCGGCGGACTCATTCTTACCCTGTTGAACCTGGCGAGGAAGTCCCTGAGGCTCTCGCCCGTGGTTTGTCTGACGGCGAAGAGGTCGTTCCCCCTTGCTTCTGCTTTTTTAGCGCCGTCATGTGCTGTGATGAACTTGTCCACCATTTCCTTGAAGGTTGAGATTGCTTTGGCGGGTAGTTGGGAATACCAGGTCAATGCTCCCCCTGTCAGCGTTTCGCCAAAGTTTTTCAGCAGCACTGATGGTACCTGTTCTTTAGACAAGTCATTACCTTTCACGACGGTGACATAGTGGATGAGATGATCCTTAGGATTGGTGGTTCCGTCGTACACCTTCAGGTAGGGGGGCATCTTGAAGGTCTTCAGAATGGTGTAGGGCGTGGCCTCTTCGAAGTAGGGTTGTTCTATAAACCTTCCTATATCCCGTTTGGGTAGTAGTTTAGGTGCTTCAGGGATCTTGTCATCCCTATCTTGGTGCTCCTTCATTTGGTTGCAGAGGGCCTGATTTTCGCTTTCCATTTCTTCCATCTTCCTCAAGATGGAGGCTAACGTGTCATCTTGTGTTTGTGTTTCGACGGGTTGGTCATTGGTTCGTGTTCCTTCCTGTTCATCTATCGCGGTGGTGTTGCTTGTTATTGGTGCTGCATTCTCGCAGCCTCGAAGTGGCTTTTCCACTAAGTTGCTCAGGGTACTGGCCAGCCATTCCTCCAGTAGCTTCTTGACTGCTGGGGGTGCTTCTTTTGAAGAGGAGGTGTCCCTTTCCTGCGGGGTTGCAAGTTTCCCAAAGGGGGGAGGTGGGGCTTCTGCCTCGAATGAGACACTAGGGCTAGCATTGATGGCAGGGCTACTACCGACCTTGTTCATGGAACTCAGGAGGTTGGTTGCCACCACAACTTTAGATCGAGTGTCATTTTCGGCCATTTCAAGACTTTTTTCGATGATCGGATCTTGTGAATGTATACTACGAGTTTGATTCTCGAAATCCCCACAGACGACGCCAAATTGTTTGACCCAAAAGCTATCGGTTGCTTTACGGGTTAGGGACAATCAAAGAATAAATGAAGGGTAAATCGGAATCAATGGTAATATATCTTAAAGATCGATCTTTGGATTCGTGTATATGTTTTTCTTATAAAAATGTGATGGAGCTTAATCAAGTGCTTCAACAAGTAAACAATAAAGAGATAACAATAGAGAGAAATGACAGAGAGAGAGAGAGAGAGAGAGAGAGAGAGAGAGAGTTGTATTATTAATGATTAATAATACTTGTCTTACAAATAAGGGGGACCCTTCCGTATATAGAAGGACGACTCCCTCGCCGAAATATTACATCGTCCGAAAGCTATTGCTATTACAATGAAAATACAGGGGATGGGGAGTCGGGATGTCTACTCGGGCGAGCCTGCTGATATGCTACTATGGATGAGGGCGTATCCTCTTCACCGTACGGACACGAAGGAGGACGTCAGCCGGTGTCAACGACCGCGTAAGGAGGTGTGCCCGACCCATATTGCATCCGAGTCGGCCGTACATATATACATGCTCGCCCCATTTTACCCCCGATTCGCCCCCATACAATTATAATGATGAACTAGATGCACCTATTGATTCCTCAAACTTTATTCCTTTATAAGTAGAAGTAAAACATAGACTCTATGTCACGACCCTAAACTCGATCGTGATGGCGCCCAACCCAAAGGCTAGGCAAGCCCGACCAAATCAGCTCTCAACCCAAGCTTAGAGATCAAAAACCATTTATTTAGAAATCCTTAATAGTGAAACAAACCAAATAAACAGATATTGATAAAAAATATCCCAAAAAACTTACAAAAACAACATAACTTCCCAAAAACCTGGGGTCATGAGTCAATAGCCTCTATTAGAATATCAGAATAATATTGAAAATAGATCTACAAGTTTGAATGTACGCGGAATAAACAAAACAACAGAGTGGTAAGAGGAAATGCCGGGTCCTGCGGACGCCAGGCAGCTACCTCGACGATCCCAAATAAAGCTCAAGACCAGCGCCAAGCTCAGCAAAGCTTCCAAGTACCTGAATCTGCACACATGGTGCAGAGAGTCGAGTGAGTACATCCAACTCAGCAGTAATAAGAGTAAATAATTCTGGGAAAAAGAAAACCACACCAAGCACTATCTCATGCTATAAAATACGGAATCATCTTTTAAACCGCAGTTCACTTTCATAGTATTCCTTTTTTTCAACATAAATGAGTAGATTTTTGAAGTCTCTTTTTAGCATCTCTTTCATTCATTATTAACAATTTAATACCTTGGTACAACCTCAAACAGTGCAAGTCTGCACTCAAATCAGCCCCTTTGGCTCTGCACTCCTTAACAATTTCCACCAGGGTATCTGGTCAATAAGGCAAATAACACATGTATGCCAGTAATGTATGAGTGCTCAATGTCATGCCACGTAGTAAAAGTAAAGCCAATGTATGCATGCAATGCAATGCACATGACGCTGTGGCATACACCCCGATCCATGCAAAGGCACCCGCGCTCACAATGGGGATTCGAACTCCGGAGGTGCTCTTACAGCCCAAGCACAATATCAATATCACTCCCGCTGTGGCATGCATCCCGATCCATGCATAGTCATGAATGCATATAAGCTCTTTGGGCACCAGTACTATAACAACTCACAGCTAAAATGTCACCAAAGCTTTGTTTAAGTTTTCAAATATTATAAACATGCTGAGTAGCAAAATACCATTTAAAACCTTAGGCTGAGATAAGAATATGCACAGTATTGCCATGATAGTGATATCAATCCCTGAAGGAATCAAATATTCGGCACAAATCCTAAAACATGATAATCAATCCAGTTCATGATAATTAATATCTTTATTAGGGTGTCAAGTCAATTTCAAGCAATTAGGTAGTGTTTTTATTAAGTGGGACAGACCAAGTCACAATCCCCAATGGTGCTCTACCCCATGCCTGTAATCCATACAGCACTATGATGTGCAAGTTTGGGGTATACAAACCCTCAGGACATCATTTACAAGTATTACCCACCTCGAACCGGTAAAAACTCTAGCCCGTGATGCCCTTGCTCCTCGAACCGGTCTCCACGTGCGTCCAATCTATCCAAAATCATAAGGAATACATCATATTATGCTAATGGGACATAACCCAATCGAAAGAACTCGAAAAATACTCAAAACACGAAATTGGCAAATATTGAGCCCCGGGCCCATGTCCCAAAAAATTATGAAATTCACATTTCCAGAATTCTCATCTTGCCACGAGTCCGTTCATACAATGAACTCCCAATTCGGACCACAAATGGTCCCTCAAATCCCAATTTTAGAGTTTTTGCTCCAAGCCCTAATTTCCTAGAATTTTGCTATGTTTTCATGAATTTCAAGCATGATTCTTCAATAAAAGCATGTATTTAACTCATAAAACTTACCTCCAACGATTCCCAGTCGAAACCCCTTCAATTCCCGTCCAAAAGCTTTCAAGAATGACCAATAATGGTGGAAAATGGGTTTTTTTCGCAACTGGTGTGTTTTAAGACATTCTGCCCGGGTATTTCACACATCGCGATCGCAGAAAATGCTTTATAATCGTGGAGAATAATTTTTCGGCCCAAAATTTACCCTTCGCAATCGTGGTCAACCCTTCGCGATTGCGATGCACAATTCCGGCTCCTCCGAACAGGTTTTAGTATAACGGTCATAAGTGTTTGCACGCAATTCCAAATGATAAATGGTTTGACGTTCCAGAAACTAGACACAAATGGCTATAACTTCCATTTGTTGATATTTTCTTGAATCCTTATAAAGTTTGCGATATAAGCTTTCATATTCATACATGTGTATTAGAGATCCTTCTCAGACAACCTATAGTGTAACGTCCATAACGTTTGCCACATATTTCCAAATCGCAATGTCTTAAGCTTTCGGAAAACTATACACGATGAGCTACAACTTTTATTTTTGTATCACCTTTAAATTCCTTGTAGATAAAAAGTTATGAGCTTCCGAAATAGGATCAATGCAACAGAAATTTATTTCTTCGCAATCGTGGAAAATTTCACGCTATCGCGATTCACTAATTCTTTTTCTCACATTATACTCACCGCAATTGCGATCCATTGTCCGCAATCGCATAGAACACTAAAGAGACAGAAACCAGCAGTTAAAAATGCCTAGAAATGGTCCAAAACCACCTTGAAACTCACCCGAGGCCCCCCGGGACCTCAACCAAAAGCACCAACGCATCCTAAAACCTCATTCAAACTTGTTCCAATCATCAAAACATTTCTAACAACGCTAAAACCATTAACTCACCATAGATTCAAGCCTAAGTTTATCAAATTCTTTCAAAACTCACATCTGATGCGAAACCCAACCAATCGACGTCCGAATGACCTGAAATTTTGGGGACAAATCCAAATCACCTAACGAAGCTACTGCAACTCTCGAAATTCCATTCCGACTCCCGGATCAAAATATCACCTATCAACCGGAATCCGCCAAAATTCCAACTTCGTCAAAATAGGCCAACTTCTTCACTGGATCTCCAAAATTACTTTCGATTGTGCTCCTAAACCTTAAATCATCACTCGGAACTAACCAAATCATCAGAATTTAATTCCGAGCCCTCTAACTCACAAGTTAACATCCGGTTGACTTTTCCAACTTAAGCCTTCTTAAAAGAGACTAAATATCTCATTTCTTATCAAAATTACTCCAATTAAATTCTAATACACCCAATACCGATTATGAAACATAAAGAAATACAATAAGGAGGAAACGGGGCGGTAATACCTGAGACGACAGGCCGGGTCGTCACATTCTCCCCAACTTAAACAAATGCTCGTCCTCGAGCAGACCTAGAGTTGCACTAGAAGCAACCCAATAGCTGAATGACCTTACCAAGCATTTACTCGAGGTTATCACACGTCTCCCTATATCACATAAGTTCAATAACACAATATAGATGGAATTTCATAGTCCATCCAAACTATAAACCGCATTGCACTTTCTGAAATCATATATCAAATCCAAACCTCACGTTTATACTCAGAATGAACCTGAACCAACTGTAAGAACCCATAATTGCCACTCCAGGTGAGACCATATGATATACTACACGACCCACACACTCGAGATGATGACATCTATTCACGGCAATTGGCCACAATAACCAAATACTAACAGAAAAAACTTTTTTGTTAGTTAATGTCTTATTCCAACACCTTCATGTCACACCTCCTATTTTTATATACTACTTTACCCGCGAAGGTGTAGAGGAGTTTTTCCAATTTAAGGACAGTCAAGATTAGTTATTTAAGTTTTTCAGAGTCGCCACTTGAGAATATAATGATGTCCCAAGTCACCGGTTTAATCCCGAACAGAGGAAAGTTTGACTCTGTTACAGTCTGTGAATTAGAATTCCGATAAGGAATTCTGTTAACCCAGGAGAAGGTGTTAGGTACTCCCGAATTCCGTGGTTCTAGCACGGTCACTCTACTGTTGAATTTAATTTTACCTAATTTTAATTATATGGTTTTAAATCATTTGAATTAATGTCCCGTTTTTAAATTTTTAAGAATTGCAACGTCGTGAAAATACATTCCTTAACCACATTGTACCAGTCGTCTGTAACTTTGGATACATTTCGACTTCGTTGAGAGTAGGATTTGGGTTAGATAAATGTGCACCCGTACTTGAGAATGTATATTAAAATTGTGCATATGGTATCTATTTCTTTATTACTTTGGGAAAGACCGCGGAGTTAGCTAAACGGTCCTTCCGAGTCTAAAAATATCATAATGGTTATTTGAGGGCCCCGTGTATCTTAGTTTATGGTGAGCCTCATCTCATTGTATTTTAAAGGTTAGACCTAGATCGTTCTACGTCTTCTATCATTGTTTTTTCCTTAATTGAAATAATTGTTAATGTTGTTCACGACTATTTGTATTAACATTTATTCGAATCCAGAACACAATATGTTTTTTGGGCCTAGATTTAGGACTTAATTTAAAGGAAGTGCACAAGTGTGCACAAGACTAATTAAAGCCCATTCCATAATTACGAATTCAAGTCACATGGGTTTAGAAGCTTTCACGGTTAAATCTAGCTTACTCTGCCTGGACTTGTCAAAATTATCAGGTAAATTTGAAATAGATTTAATCATTTATCAGGAAAACTATACGAACACTACCACTTCAGTATGAGATTTCAACTAAAATGTATCTCCGATTTTTATTCATCTATCAATGTTTGGCAATCAAATTGTATCAGTCAAATTGTATTGAGACATATATGTGTCCATTCAGACTCAGATCTAGTTGATTTTACTTGTTACTTCGAAATGTCTAAGCTAATTGTATAGTTGACATGTTTTTGACTAGATCCTGAACGTCATTCGCACTGTATTCGTGTTTCATATCTGGTTTTGAATTTAATACAAAATTTAAAGAAATTTAACACCTCATAATTATGAACCAAATGTATCTAACTACTTCATTATTTATTGATAGTCACTAGTACAGAAATTTTAAACAACTAAAGTATTCTAATATTTCGTATTCACTTCTTAATTTAAGAAACAAATGAAGCTTAACAGTACTCAATTTGATTTTGACTAGTTTTGAATCTACAAATCTAGGTGATCGTTTCTTAAAACTAGTTTATTCTGTATTATCCTATATTAATATCTAAATTAATGCTTCTACATCATCACTAATTTCAGATCATAGTTCACACAGTCCAAGTCCAAATTATACAATAGATTCCTAATGAATTACATAATTTCTAAGTATTCTATAGCGACAAGTAGAACATAATTAAAATACAGAAAGAGCTAATGCGTATTTTATTTCTTCAGAACTTCAATTACATCCTTAAAAGTCAGTAGTGTACCTAGTCAAATTGAGAGGAAAATCAATGAGTTCTAAGGATGTAAGGAAGAAGGAGATCAGCAACACGCAGAAATCCAAGTAATAACAGCAGTAGATCCAATATATCACAGCAACATACTTGAATTTACAATAGAAGACCCAACAATTCCAACCAAATAATGCCGAAAAATGATCGAAACACAAGAAACCTAGAGTTTTTCACTCAAATTAAACCAATGAAACTGTAGAAGAACCAAATTTTTTGTGTATTTTCAGACTTAAAACTTCTGAACCTCCCAAATGGTGGCCTAAGAAGGCCTAGTTATAGAGAAAAATGGGAGGGGGATTTGAATTTAATATTAAGATTTCCCACCCCTACTCTTTCCAAGTATTTTCTGTTTAGTATTCCCAATTTATCCGTGAATATACTTGAACCCTTGCTAGAAGGTTCTAGTGTATTCCATATTATTCTATTTAAGCCTAAATGTCTTTATTACCCTCACTCGCTAGTGATTTCTACCTATTTACCCTTTAAGTATACCTAAGATGCCCTTTATTATTTAACTAATTACATAAGAACTATGCAGCTTTGCCTTTTATGCCCTTAACCTTTTCAAATTATTTTCAGAATACCCTTTATCCCTTCCCCTTTAACCCCTATCTTTTATTCCTATTTACCCGACCAACCTCTAAGTTAATTAGACTTTGAGAAGTTGAAGTCAGAACTGTATTTAACAAATAGCCACAATTAAGTAAACTTTATATTATAGTCAATTTTAAGGCTAAGTAACCTTTTTACAGAAGCATCCTTACAAATATAGCCACATAATGATTAAACATTCGATTAACAGGACTCAGAGGACAAATTGAATATAGGTTGAATCAATTAACAGAATATTAAATCAAAATTAGATCTATTCAAGTAAGAAACTTAAACATATATAAAGCATGCGATTTTAACTAATGACTTAATCAGAAAAGATATCATATATCATGCAAATCCATAGTTGGTTTCATGTAGGAAGAATTTGAGCATTCAACAGATTTCAGGATAGCATGGGACTAACAAATAACAAAGTCAAAAAAAACAAATGGCACAGTAGAGAAAATTAGGGTTTTTGGGCTACTTAGCTTTTCGGGGGGTTTTTCCTTTTCTTTCTTTCTTTCTTTTCCTTCTTTTTCTTCATCTTTCTTTCTTGTTCTTAATTTTATGGTTATCCGTAGTCCATGAGCCTTTCTTGGTCGTTGGACTTCCAAACAGACTTCTTTAGTCTTATTTGTTGTAAAAAGATCTTGTTAAAGGCCTGGGGTTTGATGTGGTATCTTTTTGGTTTAGGTGTATCCGCCGAAGTAGGGTTTCGGCGGAATATTTTTCAAGATTCAAGGGGTTTGGTTTATATTTGAAGGAAAATGAGTGGATATGGTGAAAGAGAGGTTCAGGGTGGTTCAGGGGTGTTACTGGTGTAAGGTGGTTCAAGGTGTGGCAGTCGCCGGCTAGGGTTCCGGCGAACCATTTTTACAGATTTGAGGTGAACGAATGGTTTTTGGTCGGAGTTATGGTGATGGGGTAAAAGAGGAGGAGAAAAGGGTTCAGGGGTGTGAAGGATGGTCGGAGAAGATGACTGGTATTGAACCACCGGTAGGGTTCCGATGGCTCAAGTAGAGAGAAGAAGAAGATGAATGTGGCTAGGGTTTTTGGAGTTATAAGGTGTATAGTGCATTATGAACTAAAGTGTATCAGTGGCTATAGATATATCAGAGGTGTAATGGTGTATCTCAACCGTTAGATCAAACAAGATGAAAGGCCAGGATCTATTTGCTATCATACGACATCGTATGATTAAGTAAGGCCTTCATCCTTGACCGTTAGATGATTTAAATGAACGATCCTGATTATTTACTTCTAACGATGTCATTTTATTTAATATACAACCGCTATTTCTGGTCCGTTTGATCAATTGATCAACGGTCCAGATTTAATTTTGTTAAACGACGTCATTTGGTTTTAAGTATATGCAGGCCGGTCGGGTCCTTATCTTTGGGCCTGGGTCGTTTGGTGTATTTTGGGCCAATATATTGTCCAATTTGTGTATTTTTCTTTGTATTCTTGTATTGTTTTATGTATTTCTCTTGTATTTTTTGTATTGTATATATTTTTCTTTTGTATTTTATTTATTAATTGTATTTCGTATCACTACTGTATTCAATATTCCACGTATTTCCTTTGTATTTTTTTAAAATTTTTCTGATTTTTCTAGAATTAAGAGTAATTTTCTTATATCTTTTTTTGGTATTTCTAATTAATACAAAATGTATTTTGTTTTAATTTCCTTTGCTTTATTTTCTTCAAATATAAAACAAACACCGGTATTTCTACACAATTATCAACAAGCTACACACAAAAAATCATTTTATTATATTTTTTGGAATAGTCTACTTTGGGGAAAAAATCACGTGCTCACAGCTGCCCCTCTTTGCTCAAGAACACACAGAGTTTCAATGCAAATATAAGTGAGCAGTAATGAGGGATTTTTGCCCATTCGCATATTCCGTGTGAAGCATTTTTGAAAGTTTTGACCGCAGCCTACTTCAAAGGTTGCCTAAATATCCTGGGCTAAACAGGAATTAGGACAGTGTAGTTCTGGAATGTCTGGTAGTTAGAACTACTATAGAGCTGTGATTCTATTGTTGTTGCTTGTTATCACTGCCTGTTGATCTCCTTATTATACCGTGGTAAAAATAAAAGAAGCTAGCCTAAGCTATGCTCTATGATTTACAAAAATCCTAGATATGCCTTCCAACTAGTTCTTGTGTTGCATTTCTATCTTGCATAACTTTGATTGTGTCCATTCTTCGGGTGGACTCCTTCTTACAGCTTGCTTTAAAATGTATTCCCTTGTTCTTCAGGTGGGCACCTGCTTACAACTTTCTTGAAAAGTGTTCCCTTGTTCTTCAGGTGGGCGCCTGATTGCAAAAACTTGAAAAAGTATTTCACATGTTCTTCAGGTGGGCGCCTGTTTATAGTTTGCTTGAAAAGTATTCCCTTGTTCTTCAGGTGGGCGCCTGCTTACAACTTGCTTGAAAAGTATTCCCTTGTTCTTCAGGTGGGAGCCTACTTACAGTTTGCTTGAAAAGTATTCCCTTGTTCTTCAGGTGGGCACCTGTTTACAAAAAAACACAGAAAAATTTTATGCTCCAATATGGTGCTTAGGTATATCATGCTATTAAATGTCAGAATTTAAAGAAGAATTTCAACTTAAAAAGTATTCCCTTGTTATCCAGGTGGGTGCCTGATTGCAAAACAAAAAACTTGAAAAAGTATTCCCTTGTTATCCAAGTGGGCGCCTGATTGCAAAAATTTGAAAAAGTATTCCCTTGTTATCCAGGTGGGCACCTAATTGCAAAAACTTGAAAAATATTCCCTTGTTATCTAGGTGGGTGCCTAATTGAAAAACTTGAAAAAGTATTCCCTTGTTATCTAGGTGGGCACCTAATTGCAAAAAAAAAAAACTTGAAAAAGTATTCCCTTGTTATCCAGGTGGGTGCCTGATTGCAAAAACTTGAAAAAACTATTCCCTTGTTATCCAGGCAGGCGTCTGATTGCAAAAACTTGAAAACGTATTCCGTTGTTATCCAGGTGGGTGCCTGATTGCAAAAAAAATCTTGAAAAAGTATTCACTTGTTATCCAGGTGGGAGCCTGATTGCAAAAAAAAAACTTGAAAAAGTATTCCCTTGTATTCTAGGTGGGCGCCTCATTGCAAAAACTTGAAAAAGTATTCCCTTGTTATCCAGGTGGGCACCTGATTGCAAAAACTTGAAAAGTATTCCCTTGTTATCTAGGTGGGCGCCTGATTGCCAAACTTGAAAAAGTATTCCCTTGTTATCCAGGTGGGCGTCTGATTGCAAAACTTGAAAAAGTATTCCCTTATTATTCAGGTGGGCGCCTGATTGCTACTTAAAACAAAGAAAAATTTTCTGCCCCAGTTTGATAACTGGGTGTAACATGATCAATTTTGAAATAAAAGGTAATACCTCCCTTATTATCCAGGTGGGTTCCTGATTACCGATTCTTTCATCATGGATTCCATCATCTATTATTGCTTCCTTTAGATTGTTTTCCCTTATTTTCCAGGTGGGTGCCTGATTTGCCGAACTTTGCGCTCCCTTGTTTGTCCACATTGGTACGTTCACTTTAAAGTGATTAGTAAGAATTTGAATCTTTTGTCCCTGTTCTAATCAATGAACAACTTGTTAGTATAAAAACGATGGTTAGCTGCTGGCATTCTTGTTGGCCTTGCTTCCACTTTTGAATTTGTTTCATCTTGCTTTTGTACTTTCTTGTTGTAATTTCTGGGTATTTTCCAACAATTCTCTGAACCCAACTTTTCCTTGTTACATCTCTTGTTGTTTTTCCTTTTACTTTTCTTCCGACCATATTCTTGCCATATGTCTTTTTGTTTCACTTGTCCTTTGATGGACTCCAATCTCGTTGTGCCATATAACTAAGAAGCTGGTAATTAGCTTCAACTGACAATGTCTTATAGATAGATTTCAAGAAAAATGAAATTCAATTACCCCGAAGTCTTGAGGGTAGGAATACTTTCAAAATAAAAGGACGAGACTTATCTGAGTGGGAAGGTTGATTCCTTTGATCATGCCATACATTCGGGCTAACCGACTTAGTCTGTCCAACCAAATCAACTGTCATTTGCCAACTTTGTTTCTCCATTCAAATTTAAACAAACCCAACCCTTGCTTGCTTTGCCGCTTTCCTCCCACAAAATCCTTTCTCACTTTCGCCTTATCGTGCCTGTGAGGTTTTTCACAAGTAAGACTCTCTCATTTCATTTCTCTCAACTCATGTCTCCTTACGGTGCCCGTGAGGGTTTTCACCAATAAGAATCTCTCATTTCAATTATCTCCTCACTTCGCCTTATGGTGCCCATGAGGGTTTTCACCAATAAGACTCTCTCATTTTATTTTTGTTCATTTTTCTAATACCCGAGTGTTGTCCATAACATGCCTTTCTTCACCTACTTGTACTGCCATTTTCTTGAAACTAATCAGAATGTCTTTCTTTGGACCGTAATGTGGCTTTTGGATGGGTTTTAGAAAGAAAGATATAAAGGCTCAAATATTCCAATTGGGGTTTCAAAATTATAACTTTCGGAATCATATTCTCTACAATGATCATAACTTCTGCCCCAATTTCGGTTTTTGGGGAACCTTGGACTTTCTTTTAGTTATGACTGAACCTCAGTGAGGTTGCCAACGTACCCTTTCGGGATCAAGTCAAAATGTAGTTTGGATAAGAGATCACTTTGTTGTTGCGATGTTCACTTCTTCCAATTTTTTTCTTTTGCATTTTTTTCTTTTATTTTTGTCATTTTTCACATTTGTTTTTCTTTATCTTTTTTTTTCTTTTCTTTGTTTTCAACATTTTCTCTTTCTTTTCTTTTTTCATCTTTTGCTTTTCTTTTCATCTTTTGCTTTTCTTCTCTTTTTTTTTGTCATTCCATCATTCCATTTTTGACTTCTTTGCTAATTCCAAAAGAGGGGTATGAAAGAATAAAGTAGTAAGGCTCAAAGGGACAACAATGGATAAAGTGTTTAGATAGAGAAATAACATGCCTTCATCATTTCAATTTCAAAATATGACAAATACAATTAGATACATGAAAGAAATCATACATAATATCTTTTGACCGCGTCAGAGTTAATGGCCGTCTCTATGCATTTTCCATCTATGTCTATCAAATATAATTCTCTATTGGACAACACACGAGATTAGTAAATGGCCCTTGCCAATTAGGAGCGAACTTCCATTTCGCCTCTGCCCAATGAGGTAAGATGCGCCTTAACACTAACTGTCCGGCTTCAAACTTTCGCGGATGTACCTTCTTATTATATGATTTGGCCATTCTTTGTTGATACAGTTGTCCATGACATACTGCTGCCACTCTTTTCTCGTCAATTAAACTCAATTGCTCTAGCCGGGATTTTACCCATTCATCATCGTCATTCTCTGCCTCCGCAATGATTCGAAGGGAGGATATTCGGACTTCTTCAGGTATCACTGCCTCCGTGCCATATACTAATGAATAAGGGGTTGCACCTACCAAAGTGCGAACAGTAGTGTGATATCCCAACGAAGCAAAGGGTAATTTGTCGTGCCATTGTCTCGATCCTTCTACCATTTTTCGAAGGATTTTCTTGTTATTCTTATTTGCTGCATCAACTGCTCCATTCACCTTAGGATGATATGGTGTGGAATTGTGATGCATAATTTTAAACTTTTGACATGTCTGTGCCATCAAATGACTGTTAAGGTTGGCCCCATTATCTGTAATAATCACCTTCAAAATTTTGAAACGGCAAATAATGTTTGCATGTACAAAATCAACCACTGCCTTCTTGGTTACCACCTTGAATGTCTTTGCCTCCACCCATTTAGTAAAATAGTCAATGTCGACCAAAATAAACCTGTGCCTATTAGATGATGCTGGCTTTATTGGCCCAATGACATCTATGTCCCAAACAACAAAAGGCTATGGTGCCGACATCGTATGCAATTGATATGGTAGAGAATTAATCAAGTCCCCATGATTATGGCACTGATGACATTTGCGCGCATTGCTGATAAAATCTCGTTCCATAGTAAGCCAGTAATATCCAGCCCTGAGTATTTTCTTCGCTATTACATACCCACTCATGTAGGGTCCACAGGCTCCCGCGTGTACCTCATCCATAATTGTGGTAGCCTGTTTTGGATCTATGCATCTTAACAAACCCAAATCCGGGGTCCTTTTGTACAAAACCCCTCCACAAAAGAAGAATCCACTCGCCAATCGCCTTATGGCTCTTTTCTGATCTCCTACAGCTTGTGCTGGATATACCCCCATTCTGAGATACTCTTTAATATTGTGGAACCATGGTTCACCATCAAGTTCCTCTTCTACCATAGTAAGCATTTTGATCGTGATCCTGGATTTGTAATGGGTCCACATAAGCTTTATCCGGGTGGTGTAACATAGATGCTAGAGTGGCCAGAGCATCAGCAACTTCATTTTGCATTCTCGGTATATGTTTAATTTCTATGGACTAATACCGTTGTCATAGTTCATGTAGACACTGCTGGTACGGTATGAATTTTAAGTCCTGTGTTTTCTATTCTCCTTGAATTTGATGTACCAAAATATCCGAGTCACTCATGACCAAAATCGCTTGATCACCTATATCTATCGCCATTCTCAATACCTATATACATGCTTCATATTCGGCCATATTATTAGTACAAAAGAAACAGAGTTGAGCGGTAATAGGGTAATACTGACCCATTTCCGAAATAAGCACAGCTCATATTCCAACACTTTTGTTGTTGACAGCCTCATGAAAATATAACTTCCAACCCGACTTTTCATCTTGTTTTAATTCTTTAATATTCATTGCTTCTTCATCAGGGATATATGTTTTTAGTGGCTCATACTCATTGTGAACTAGATTTTCTGCTAAGTGATTAGCATCTGCTTGCGCTTTCATCGTAGTGCAGGTTACATAAACAATGTCAAACTCTGTGAGCAGAATTTGCCATTTAGCGAGCCTCCCTTTGGGCAGAGTCTTCTGGAAGATGTACTTCAATGGGTCCAAACGGGATATGAGATTAGTGGTATAAGCTGACAAGTAGTGCTTCAATTTCTGTGCTACCCGGGTCAAAGCACAACATGTTCTTTCCAACTGAGTATATTTTAACTTGTAAGATGTGAATGTCTTGCTAAGATAGTAAATTGATTGCTCCTTCTTTCTCGTTTCATCATGTTTCCCCAAATAAACAGCCAAAGGAATTATCCAATACTGTCAAATAAAGGATCAAAGGCCTTCCTAGCTCTGGAGGAACTAATACAGGCGGATTGGCCAGGTATTCCTTGATTTTATCAAATAGAGCTTGACATTCATCGGTCCATTTCACTGTAGCATCTTTCTTTATCAATATGAAAATAGGCTCACAAGTTGATGTAAGTTGGGCAATAAATCTGCTAATGTAATTCAATCTGCCAAGCTAACTCATCACATCTTTCTTGCTCTTTGGTGGAGGCAACTTCTGAATAGCCTTGATTTTTGATGGGTCTAATTCAATACCACGCCGACTCACCACAAACCCCAATAATTTCCCTGATGGTACCCCAAAAGCATATTTTGCTGGATTGAGCTTGAGATTGTATCTCCGAAGCCTCTGGAAAAACTTCCTCAGGTCTTTAACATGATCATATTCTTCCTGGACTTGATAATGACATCATCCACATAAACTTCAATTAATCGATGCATCATATTATGAAACATGGTAGTCATTGCCCTCATATATGTTGCTCCAGCATTTTTCAATTTGAATGGCATTACCCTATAACAATATGTTCCCCAAGGCGTAATAAATGCTGTCTTTTTTGCATCTTCTTCGGCCATCGCGATCTGATGATAACCCGCGTAACAATCCACAAAAGACCCAATTTCATGTTTGGCACAGTTGTCAATTAATATGTGGATGTTTGGCAATGGAAATTTATCATTCGGAATTTCTTTGTTGAGGTCTCGATAATCAACACACACCCTGATTTTTCCGTCTTTCATCGGAACTGGCACCACATTGGCTAACCAGGTGGGATATTTGGTGACCCGTATGACCTTTGCTTCAAATTGTTTGTTGACTCCCTCTTTTATTTTCACGCTGATATCTGTCTTGATTTTTCTCAACTTCTGCTTGATGGGCGGGCATTCCAAATAAGTTGGCAATTTATGTACTACCAAATCGGTACTTAGCCCCGGTATGTCGTCATATGACCATGCAAATATATCTTTGTATCCATTTTATCAAGTCCTCTGTTAGTGAGGATTCCAAATAAACACTTATCTTCATTTCCCGAATGTTTTCCTCATCCCCCAAATTAATGGACTTCGTCTCATTCAAGTTTGGTTTGGGTTTTTCCTCATATTGGTTCAAATATTTACTAATTTCTTCGAAAACTTCCTCGTCATCATACTCCACATCATTATCATATTCAATTTCTTGTATTACTATTTGATTATTAAGACTGGGCCAAAAATTCCTTATGAATGACACATCATTGAAATCAGTGTAAAGTGGATTGTACAAGAAAATAAAAAAGGCTATTAGGAATGGAGGAAGAAAGAAATTGCATTTCATTAAAATTTCAAAAGATAACAAGGTTTGACACGTATGATCGGACAGAACATAACATCTGTATTACAGCCTTGAAATAAAACAGATTTTAAAATGAAACATCAAAGCTAACTACCACAACTCCCTTCTAGTCAGAAGAGGTGTAGCTTCCTGGTTATTCATCTTGGTCTGGGATCCAACAAATTGGACATCCATTTTACTTGTGCCCTCAGCCGCTTTTACCATGTTCACATCTTCAAACAGCTTTCCAAATATCTCCAGCAGCTTCCTGTCTGGTTTTATCTCTGCTAAGCTGGACATGACCGTCACCGGATGACTTTTTGTACCAGGCCTGACGAATGAATGGGAGTGTTTAGGGATAGGTTTAGGGAGGGTCCAACCTTTTTTTTTTCCAATTTTAGGGCTCTTTTTATATCAGAAATGGTCGGTTTAAAACCCAACCCAAAAGTGTCAATGATTCCTGGAAGAGATACTAGCTGTGTGATTCCCTGTAGTGCAGCTCCTAATCCTTTCCCAGGTAGAAACCCATTTTTCAACATCTCTGTAGCAACCATAACTGATGCGGAATCTATCTTGGGCATCGAAACGTTCACACCTTTAGATATTTTATCCACAGATATAGTGTCCACCACTTGGTATACCCAGAGACTTTTATCGCCCTCAATTTCTTCAAAAGGCATGATGGATAGGAATCATGCTGTCGGAAAGTAGGTTCCGGGGGATAATAACGATTGTCTTAGATGTAAAATAATGGTTCACTAGATGATTTGTGTAATGTGGCTAGTGGAGGGGCCACATATACAAGAGCAACATGTGGTGGTGGTAGTGGATTTTGTTTAGGAGGTGGAGGAGCTTGTGAGGTGGTTGCACAGTAAGGTGGGTATGTGGGATAAGTAGAGGATGAGTTTACAGTAGGTGGGTCTTCTGCTTGGACCGGTGGAGGGGTATAAGTAGGATTGGCTGGGTATGTGGGTAAAGGTTGCCCCTTCGCCCAGGCTTGGTACATCTCAGCCATTTATTGTTTGAGCTTACACATCTCCTCTTTCATACTGCCCACGTCCACTACCTCATCTTCCTGTGCTGGATCCATAACTGTGGCTTCAATTTCTTGAGTAATTGCCTTTGTCATATTCTTAGAACGAGTGTTATAATGATAGGTTGCCTGAATTCCAGTTACTAACCACCTATCTGTCACTTAAAAACAACAAAACTTGTTAGTGGTTAGGCCATAATGGGTCAAAAAATCACATATTGGGAACGCAAACACAATTTTGCCTAGCAATATGCGTCATCCCGGCCTTATTGTTTTTATGTTGTCTTTTCTTGTTTTGCCAATTCTTTTGTTTCGAACTTTTCTTCTTCATTTTTTTATTACCACCAACGTTCCTTTCTTCCCTTTTTTTTTGATTGATCGATCCTATGCATTTGCGTACCGCATAAGTACTTAAAGAAAAAGAATATTAAAGACAAATTTTGGAGATTTTCAACTTTATTAATAACCAACATTGATTACAAATCCAAAATTATAGTTTTGCTACAATCCTTTAATAATGCACAAAAAAGAAAAATACAGACTCAAAATGAATAACCTAAGACTACATTAAAGATCCTAATGCCCGCAGGACATCGTTCGGTTTCGGCGCGGGCCTATATGCAAGTCCCCTTTGGAGTTTATCTAAATCTCTTATTATTTGATTCACAAATATCATTGTTGAGGCGAAGAATGTGGTCTGGATCATATCTTCACATATCTGGCATTTCCAAGTGATATAATGAGCAATGTTGACAATTCTCTCTCTAATCATTCCTTTTTTCTTGAAGTAACCTCCCTATTTGTTCGGCACGAGCATCCAGAGTTTGTTGGCTTTTCTCTTGAACCTGCTGTAGTTCCATTTCTAATCGGGCCATGGCCATATAGCAATGTTCTCTTTCCATGCCAAACTCTTTTACTTGTTTGCTAATTTTGACCTCGGCAGTGACAATCTTTTTCCTCAACCGAGCAACTTCGACATTATGTTCTTCTTTCAATTGTTGGATCATACGAGCCCTTTCTTCAGCATTCCTAGCCAATTGCTTTCGTACCCCGATCAACTCTTTTTCAGCTTTATCCAGGTCAAAACTATAATCGTTTACCTTTCGCTGCAAATTATCAATTAGTTTTTCATCCTGAGCATTTCGAATAAGGGTTTGAGTTGCCATTCTCATTTTCAGAATTTAAGCTTTTAAGGCGTCATTTTCTTTAACCATTTGCTTCTTTTCACCCTCACCGGCTGCTGTTTGTAAGCTGTTTTCGAACTTCAGGTTTTGAACTTGTTTTTCTAGCATATTGATTTTGGCTTGGTATTCGTTCTCCATAGCCAACCAATCTCATTGCTTTTTTGATAGCTCGACAAATTCTTGGATGTGAGGTCTCTTTGCTGGTCTTTCATGCTGACAATCTCTTCTATACCATGCGGAGTAACCAGGTGACACTTCACGTATGGCCCGATCCCTCACACAAATGTCCAACTTTAGGCATTGATACTCATACCAGATTTGACTGAATTTTGCTTCAGGGAATTGCCCGTCGGGACTAATCTCTATTACTTGAATGCTGAGGTCTCTGTCTTTTGGCACTATCTGATATCTTCTAAGTTGACGTAACACTCGATACGGGGCGTAAGGTTGAGTACTTTTGAGCCCCATTAAAAGAAAGTGCGATCCTTCTACCAGCATGTATATAATTTTATTGATGAGTAACCACCCAAATGCACATTCTATCTGGCTAGCAGTTAGAGATCGGAAATATGTGTTCCAACCTTTAAACCCTTCCGGAAACTTGACCCATTTTATCCTTGTGTAGAATTCTTCTATGCAAGTTCTTTTCGAAGATCCATAAACTCAGAAATTGAGGACGATGGCATAAGTGCTTTATCATCCACATTTGTAATAGCAAGTTGCATCCCCCGAAGAAATCTACTCTGGCTTTACAAGTTGTGAGGGCACGAAAGCTTTCGGCTACTATCATAGGCGCCAAAGTATTGTTATCATGCCTGAGGAGAGTACTGACAATTCCGGAAATTCTTATGTCAATATTCCCATGTTTCCTTGGAAATATTATTAAACCCAAAAAGGCCACCATGAAAGCAAAACGCCTATGTTCCTCCCATTTTGCTCGGATTGCTTTGCTGCATAGTTTGTTCGCCAGGTTATTATATCCTCCAATGTGACCATATCTATGGTATATGAAATTCATAGTGCAAAACCCATTGGCCAAATCCTCATTGTGGACACTTCGAGCTATTTTCAAGGAATCTAGGAACCTATGAGCAGTGACGGCTCTTGGAGCAACAAGCTATTTGTCAATGGGACCTCATCTTTCCAAATATAGCTAGCAATCCCCTCTAGTGTCGGATTGAGCTCAAAGTACGAGAAATGGAGCACATTGTGTATGGGATCCAAACAGGTGACAAAGGATCGAATAATGTCTCCCCGAGGTATAATATCAAGCAACCCGATAAGACCTTTCAAATATTTCTTGACCTCGTCTTGACCCAAGTCATTTCACCATAGACGCAACTCCAAAGGGATTTTATTCATTAGTGAAAAGGTTTATTTTGCATTGTGCTCATCCTACACATTTATTAAAGGTAATTTAATCACCTATTATTTGACCAAAAAAAAAACAAAATATATTTTCAATTTTTTTTTTCATTTTTCAAAAACGAAAAGTCCCCATTTGCAAATACGGCCTTTCTGCACTTCCTCCGAAGATTTTAAGGCTGTACTTTTTATCTGAGGTAAAATGACTCAAAAGTGGCTATTTTTGCGCAAACAACCTTCTGGCGCTCTCTCGGGACATTCAGCTATTGTGTCAAAAAAAATGGCATCACTTTGATTTATTCAAAATTAACATTTTTTGGTTGTTTTTGTATAAAGGGGTGGTTGGACCCGTAACGATTACCTACGTATCTCGCCTAGCGGTGAGAATCAAACCAGCGTAGTTAGGTCAAATTATTTTGACCAACTATTTTAATTTTACTTATTTAAACTATATTTCAAAATTTTGACAGAGTTTTTGAAAGTATTTGAACATCGGTTTCTTTCTAAAAATTGTTATTTTTCTCTTTTCTTTCCCTCAAGTATTTAGCCGGTCAGCATAATGGCCCAAGATAGATAAACGCAACATATAATCAAACCCAGTCCTTTTATATCCGGGTTACCTATCCTAGACGGACCCAACCCTTGTGTTGAGTCCCCTAAATAAGATATGATGCAAATAATCATCCTAATTCTAGGCTCAATGTCCTAATTTTCATTGGTTCTAGATTATGTACCCAAGAGGACAACTCGAGTCGAGGAGGGGGCTACGTACCGGGGACCCGCAGGATCGTCCGGCTTAGTAACTTGTCCGACCTCTATTTTCTTATTTTGGTATTTACTTAACAGAAAAGGGAGTCTCAACCAGTAAGCACATTCCCCGGAGGTAAGAAGAGAAGGGTTTTCGGCATAATTTTTATATACAATTCACGTAATATCAAAGCCGTAAACATATAGCGCATTGATCAAAACATATAGTGAAATCAGATATAATGAAAACAACAATTTAACTGAGCTCGAATTCCTAAACCCTGAACCGATGTTCTGGGTTTCTTATCCCCAGCAGAGTCGCCAGAGCTGTCACACCTCCTATTTTAATATACTACTTTACCTGCAAGGGCGTAGAGGATTTTTTCCAATTTAAGGACAGTCGGAATGGGATTAGTTATTTATGTTATTCAGAGTCGCCACTTGAGAATATAATGGTGTCCCAAGTCACCGGTTTAATCTCGAACCAAGGAAAGTATGACTCAATTACAGAATGCGAACTAGAAATCTGGATAAGGAATTTTGTTAACCCGGGATAAGATGTTAGGCACTCCCGAATTTCGTGGTTCTAGCACGGTCGCTCAACTAATGAATTTGATTTTACCTGATTCCAATTATATTTTTTTAAATCATGTGCATTATTTTCCTGCTTTTCAATTTTTAAGTATTGCAACGTCGTAAAAATGCATTCCTTAACCACACCGTACCAGTACGCATGTGGCTTTGGATACATTTCGACTTCGTTTAGAGTAGGATTTGGGTCACATAAATGTACACCCGTACTTGACACTGTATATGAAAATTGTGCCTATGGTATCTATGTATTTATTACTTTGGAAAAGATCGCGGAGTTAGCTAAACAGTCCTTCCGAGTCTAAAAATGTCATAATGGTTATTTGAGGGCCCCGTGTATTTTAGTTTATGGCGAGGCTCATCTCATTGTATTTTAAGGGTTAGACCTAGATCGTGCTACTTCTTCTATCATTGTTTTTTCCTTAATTGAAATAATTGTTAATGCAGTTCACGACTATTTGTATGGACATTTATTTGAATCCAGGCCATTACATGTTTTTTGGGCCTGGATTTCGGACTTAATTTAAAAGAAGTGCATAGGTGTGCACAAGGCTAATTAAAGCCCAATCCATAATTACGAGTTCAAGTCTCATGGGCTTAGAAGCTTTCACGGTTAAATCCAGCTTCCTCTGCATGGACTTGTCAAAATTATCAACTAAATTTGAAATAGATTTAATCATTTATCAGGCAAACTATACAAACACTACCACTTCGGTATCAGGTTTCAACCAAAATGTAACTCCGATTTTTATTCATCTATCAACGTTTGTGTAACGACCCGGCCCGTCGTTACGGGAATTACCACCTCGTTACCTTGCATTTACATATATTATGCTTTTAAAACAGTATTAGAGTATATCGGGTGAGTTAGGAGTGATTTGGATTGAAAATGCAACAAATAGCATGTTTGAAGAAAGCTTGAAAATGAAAAGTCAACCAAGAGTTGACTATTGAGTTAGAGTGCTCAGAACCGGATTCCGATGATTCGACTAGTTCCGGGGGATCATTTATGACTTAGAAGAACAATCGGAATTGAATTCGGAGGTCCGGTGTAGTTTTAAGCTTGAATTGGCGAATGTTGAATTTTGGCGAAATCCGGATGGTAGGTGATATTTTGATCCGGGGGTCGGAATGGAATTCCGACAATTTCCGTAGCTTCGTTATGTGATTTTGGATATGTCTACAAATTTTCAGGTCATTCGGACATCGTTTGATCGGGTTTTGGGTTGAATGTTAGTTTTGAAAGTTTTGAAGAAACTTAGGCTTGAATCCGTGGTTAATTGGTGATTTTGATGTTTAGTATGGTGTTTTTATGATTGGAACAAGTCCGTATCATGTTTTGGGGTATGTTGGTGGTTTTCGTTGGGGTCCCGGGGGCCTCGGGATGGATTCGGACCATCAACCGGGCAATTAGAACTTGGAAAAATTCTGCAGAAAACTGCAGGTTCTGCCCAGGTCCTTAAGCCTTCGCGTTCGCGTGACCAGTGTCGCGTTCGCGAAGGCCAAGGCTTTTTGTGAATCGCGTTCGCGGGAGAAGGCATCGCGTTCGCGTAGGTCTGGGGTGTTAAGCATCGCGAACGCGTTGCTTGGGTCGCGTTCGCGTAGGGTCGTGGTGTTGTGCTTCGCGTTCGCGGGAGGTCCATCGCGAACGCGTAGAAGAAATCCGGGTGGCTGGGAGTTTGAACATCGCGAACGCGTGGGATGAGTCGCGTCCGCGAAGGGTTACAGGATTTGAGCATCGCGAACGCGTGGCCAGCGTCGCGTTCGCGAAGAGTAAGGCGGGTTTGTTCATCGCGAACGCGTAGAGGGTCACGCGAACGCGATGAACAATGGTGTCTGGCAGTGAATTTAATCCAGAAATAGAGAGTTACGGGTTCATTAACCCAAAACACACATTTGAGCCCTAGAGAGAAGAAAACTCGAGGAAATCACTAAGAAGTCATCGGGTATTCGTCCGGAGGTAAGATTCTTGACTCAAAAACATCATTTTATGGTAGTATTAACATCAATCTTCATGAAATTGGGTTGAAATCTTGAAGAAATGTGGCCTAAATATTGAAAACGGGATTTTTGGATTTGGGAGGCCATTTGAACTCCGATTTCGATAAATTTTATATGCACGGACTCGTGGCGAGATAAGGATCGCGTTGGTACTAATTTCGGAATTTTCCGAGCAGTGGGGCCCGGGGTCGGGTTTTACCAACTTAGTGTAATTTTGCGAATTTCATATAAATTGAAGTGGGTTATGATTCTTTGACCCGTATTTGATATAATTATTGTTATTTGACTAGATTCTACACACGAGGCAACGAAATTCAAAGGAAAAGGCATCGCGGACGAGTCTACGACCGGCTAGAGGTGAGTAGTTTGTGTATATTGTAGCCTCTGAGGGTTCGAAACCCCGGCTTAGCACATTGTGACGCTAATAGGGCGTGGCTCGCACACCGTGGCAGGTGCGGGATTGATTGTGATTGGGGATTGAGACTTGGTCCATCCCGGAAATGAATAATATGTGGTTAGTGTTGGAAATACACTGTATTTGCTATATTTGTGGGCTGTAAGCCTTGTTTGGGGCCTTGTGCCGATCTGTAGCGTCCTTAGAGGACAATATTTATGTGATAGCTAAAATTGCTTAAATCACTGATCTCAGTCCTGGAAATTGAAATCACACTTTCGAAATGCTAAGTCACCGGCTTTTACAAACTTAATAAAGTTAAAGTATTTTTCATAAATTATGAATTGAGACATGGAATTAAGGAAAATGAACTGTTTTGTGACTTATTTGCTTATTGTGGACTGAGCATGGGATCGGGCTGCACGCCGCAGTGGTTGATATGAGGATCGGGCTGCACGCCGCAGCAGTATTGCGCTTGGGCTGTAGGAGCCCCTCCGGAGTCTGTACACACCCCCGGTGAGCGCCGTCGACGTTAAATTGGATCGGGCTACACGCCGTAGCGGTTATGTGCATTGCATTGCATCTGTATTTGTTGAATTACTCTGTGGTAGCTGTATGGTATTGTTGTTGCTAGTTCGTAGGGGATTCGGACTATAGTGTAGCTTCATATTGTGGTATTTTGTGGATTTCTTACTGTCAGCTACATATATATATTTGTTACTCACTGAGTACTTAGTACTCACCCCTACTCCCTGCACCTTTTGTGTGCAGACTCAGGTACACAAGAGCAATAGACGGACATCTCCAGCGTTTACATTGTCACATCGAGTTGCCTGAGGTAGCTGCCTACGTTCGCAGAGCCTAGCTTCTCCTCTCATTCCAGTTGTTATTGTATATTTTGTATTCGGACTTGAGTACTTCTATATCGTACTCTCTATTTCCTGTTGGGTTTTGTTAGAGGCTCTAGACTTGTGACTCCGGATCTTTGGGAGTGTCAGTACTTTTGTTCAGTATTATTATTATTGGAGTTCTTAAACTCATATATTCTTCTTGGGTTGTCCATTTGGGGACTGATATTGTGTTATAGATAAATTGTTGGTCTGGCTGGCCTAACGTGATTGTTGGGTGCCATCACGACCGGATTTGGGTCGTGACAAGTTGGTATCAGAGCTCTAGGTTATTAAGACTCGCGAGTCATGAGCCGGATTAGTAGGCTTTCGTAGATCGGTACTGTCACGCCCCAAATCGAGGGACATGACCGGCGCCTGACCGGGTAGCCCCAATCAAGCGGACCTGGGTGCCTTTCATTCCCACGTGTTACCCCTGTGTTGATTATTTCTCATTAACCAAATACCTTACCAATTATAACTGATTTCACAATATACAAACATAACCATGCGAGTGATTCATTAACAAGTTTACAGCTTTTACAACGCCCAACATAATATATACATGAGCCTCGAATCCCACAGTTTACATGTCTACGGAACCTCTAGGATACAAAGGACTATACAATACTTGCCGGTAACAAGGCTCCGGCTATACCTTACACAAAATCAAAATAAAGTCTAAACAAGAGTGGCATGAACCACAAAGGGCCCCGAGGAAGAAAGGGGCTCACCAAAACGGGCAGTGGAAGGAGAAGGATACTACTGCCGATGAGCTGAAGTGCCTGCTACTGATCCACCTACAATCATAACACGAATGTAGCGCCCCCGGCAAAAGGGACGTGAGTACACTTGAATTGTACTGGTATGTATGGACAAACTTTGTCCCAAGTAAACTCAAGCCATTGAATTACATCAACAATTAATTAAGCCAACCAACCATGTTTCCACATTTTCCTCATTTCAAATAATTCTCAACACAAAGCACTTTCTACGATCAACCAATTTAACAATAACCAATCAATCACGTAAAGCACAAGTAGTCAAACAAAGGGCAATCAGTGCCCCACAGGTTGCAAACTCTCCTGTTGTCTCCTTTCACAATTTCACATTATTGATTTTTGTATCAATTTTCAATAGCGATTTCGATCGCTTTCCATCCTTATTGCCCCTGACCACCCTTATTACCTCGGCCACCCTTATCACCCCAACCCACACCTTATTTCCTCACGTTGCGGCGCGCAACACGACCCCGCCTTACAGTTTAAAACACAACAATTTCAAATAGCAGATAAGGTACTACACACAATTTAAACAAGTTCAAATAAGCAACTTGCACATTGTTCCATGTTATCAATTACTTATCAAGCCAATATCACAACCAAGTTACAATATTTCCATAATCAAAAATATTCACACAAGTATGTTCAACAATTTTCCACAATTCAAGTGCTTCGTTTCTTTTCCACAATGTGCCATAAAGGCCATCATAACCATTATTCACAATTCTTCACCAATTCCAATTCCCTTGTTATCTTTCAATTCATATTTCATACCACACCACATGTAGTTTAACATCAATTAGATACCCAACAACAAAATCAACAAATTACACACAATCTCTCAAATTAACACATGCCAAACGAATTGCACACATAAGGGCGATTTCACAAGAATCAAAGTTAGCCATACATACCTCGATCCCTTCCCCTCGCTTTCAAAAATGATGAATATGAAGTCCGGGAGGCTGCAGGTACTATGGATCCTCTGACACCCAATAGGGTTGCCTTCCCAGGTCTCGCCGGTGTTGCCTGTAGGTCGTGATGTGCCTTGAGATGGCCGTCTCCTGTCCCCCTTCCAGTGGGGAACCCGCTCCCCGGTCGTCGCTCTGCTGCGTCTGGCCCGTCCTCAGATTGAGCTTTCCTTAAGTTACTACAACACTCCAAAAACTCTAGCAATTCCAATCTACTACGAAACATAACAAAATTAAACACATATTAGAAAGATATTCATGAAACTAGCTCATTTGAACAATTTATCAAACACTAGTTGAGCATCTTGATTTCGAATCCCCTTTTAAGACTTCCTTCATTCCCTAACCCAATCTTTAGTTATTTAAGTTAAACAATCTTCCCATAAACCTAAGTTGTACATGCATGTATACACAATACTAATAAACCCAAGAATCATACCTCAATAACTCATCTTGTACACCAAACTCGAAATTAAACCCTAGGGTATAGAATCTTACCTCTTAGATGAAGAACTTGCTATTGGGTTCTTGATTCTTGAAGATTGATGCAAGATTTGGATGATTTAGATGTTGGGTTCCTCCTTCTCTCTCTAAAATACTCTCACCTCTCTCTAAAATCACTAAGAAATGACCCCAAAATGAACCCCAAAGCCTATATATTGAAATGGGGTCGGGCTATAAAAATAGAAGAATTAACTGGGCTTCTCGGGTTCAATTTGCGGTAGAAATGCGACCGCAAAGTTAACAATGCGACAGGAATGCGGTCGCACATTTGACACAAGACAACATTTTCCAGCCTTTGGTAATTTGATCATAACTTTGCGTAGGAATGTCCAAATGACGAACGGTTTGAAGCGTTGGAAAATAGACTCAAAGGGCTTTCATTTGATATGCTATACACCACATAAAACCTTATACATAATTATATATGATCCTTTGAAGTGGAGCTATATGCGAATCCATTTGGAATTTTGGCCTATTTTGAAAATTTTCCCATTTGGCTTACACTTGGGCTTCCATTTGGACCTCATACCACTTACCATAAGACTCATACTCATATTTATCAAGTCTAATTGATGTCCATCATGTTCATAGCACATAAAATATAATAATTAGCCTACGTGGCACCACAGAATCCTATATTACTTAGCGAAATTTTCTGGGGCCTTACATTCTCCCCCCCTTAGGATCATTCGTCCTCGAATGAGGAGTATAGTCTTCCACAAACACTTTAACAACACACATCTCTTTTCTAACCTACCTCCAGTCTCAAAATTTTCACAAACTCCTAAATTTTTCAGAAATTTCGACAGAGTTTCCTTTGTAACTAGGCCTATCCACCTGCCAGAGAATCACCAAAATCTTCTTAACCACACATCCACAACTGTACATAGCGCCACAATGTATATATCCACAATCCTAGTCCCAGTATTATAAGAACTACATTAACATATGGATACCAGAACATGGACTACACAGTTTTACATCAAAATACCTATATGGTACATTCCAAGTCAAAACTAACTGGTATTCAATCAAACGAAAGTACTTTCCTTCCACGACACATTTATCCTTCTACGCGACATTATCGACTTACAAGCATTATCATAACACCTTCTCAAAAATAATATCAACTCCCAAACATACATAATAAGGATGACAGATAACATCTTGCATGAGATAACTATCCATTGACTTTACCTTTTTATAACTTCCACTGTACAATTTTCACTCCACTGGATATTGCAATTCATGATAACAAAAATAACCCATAATTCCATAACTTGGCATCATACCATCAAGGATGTCAGTGCATAGTAAACAAACAATCATGTATTCATAATAGTCCTTACCAGCCATTAATGTAATCGCAAAGGTGTTCATCAACAAGAATATAATTTCATTTCAATCAACAATCCATATGAAGCCAAGCCATCATGAGTCTTGCTAGTAGTGCATCATATAGGATATTACCATGATTATATGGTTCAATCAAGTCAATTCATACCCACATTTGTTTTTTCATCACTATCTTCTTAGACATAAGCATATGGAAACACAAAGTACATGAGGAACAAGTTATGAGGAATATCATACACCTATTGCAACCTAATGTGTAATACAGTCATGTTACTTTTATTATCAACTCACATAATATTTTTAGGGGTACACTCACACTAAACCCTTGATGACCCTTAATAGTTACCCTAAGATGTGATACCATAAACTGACCATAAATTTATCTATCAATATATATGTGACCACACTATGAATCTTTATCTGTGACTTGTCTAAACTTACAATACCCAATGATCTAATACAACGAGGAACAACAAAGTTCAAGATCAGGCTGGAGTTCTTTAGGAATCCATTAATGCACTGGGTAGAGCACTTTATGAGGTCGTATACTAAAAGACATGAAATGTTACTACTAACAAAACTGACATGGTTAATCACTGTGACTACCTTAATTAATACACAAATGAGGCATAGGAGTAAGTAGTACATGGGAAATAGGAATCATTAAGGAGGAATACTCAAGTTCGTGAACCACTCATTTTCTAAAGGGTAGGGAAAATCCGTCGACCCCGAATAGGAATACTCTAGCACTTTGAATGTGATATGGGATTCAAAATACACGAAGTTGAATTACACTCTTAACATTACTTGACGCACAGAATCTATGCCACAACCCTATAAGGATGAAAAGAATTGAACGCTTATGAGATTACCATATTCTAGAAAACTTAACACTTCTTGGTAATTGATCTTATATGAGGAAACTAAAAAATTACGACCATTTTTTTCATTCAAATCAACATGTTCATGATATGTACAAAAATCCGAAGTCATTTAATCTCAACCTTTCACGAGTGAAACTCAATAGCTAGGAAATCTTGATATTGGGGCAAAATCATGAATTGGTTAGATGGTTCTAATAGTTAACACGACGCTCCAGGGAGAAGGAAAATAACACTCATATCTAGCCAAGAAGGTGAGATACCAAGGGTAGTAAAACTCTCCACACATGACAATGACATAGTCCATAATTCTAGAAGTTGAGGGTGTGAAGAAAACCAAACACAATGAGACAGTGCACAATAATCGCTGAAGGTTTGCAAATGTTCATGATGAGATCTCCATAGGTTTTGACTTGAAAAAAGGAAGTGTCATAGTGATACATAGAAGGGAATGTTCTCTTATCGTTGTCGTACAAGTGTAGGGAACTAGCACAATGAATTCACTAAATAAGGAATACGATTAAAACATTGTGGAGACATAAAGAGAGAATAATCATTCGTTATGAGTTGGACATGCCTATGTTATACTATCTTCCAAACTGCAATACAATTCTACATCACGGGCAACCACAACACTAGAAACCAAGTGAGCTACTTACTACGGGATATCTCAAGTGGAAACCAAAATTATGGCGACACAAGATCTTCCTATGATGGGATGCGAAGATCTCAATTTTCAGAAAAATTTTATGCACACAGTGACCATTTCAATTGACATGTACTTGTAGGATAAGTGTAGATGCATGCTTTTACGTTTCTTGATAGTAAGAAGGTTTTCATGATGTTACTTGCAAGAGAGTAGATTGGCAGCTCAAGCCATATAAGCCATATACACAACTGAGAAAAAGAGTGACTCGGGAAGGATCACAAATCTTGAATACTTTGCATGGAACTTGGCACCACATGTACAAACTTTACAATGGTGCATGTATAGGCACAAGTGAGCAGATGTTGTCAATTTAAATGAGACGTTTCTGTAAGAAATTCATCGGGAATAGTCCTTTGTTGAGAATTTAGGAAAAACAAGTAGGAAATATCAATAGTGTTATAACTCAATTCAGGAACACAATTATAGAGGTCAATTCCATAGGAGGTTGTACATACAAGAACTGTGATCGGGAGAATTTGTAAATAATACGTCTCATTAAAAGAGCATGTGCATGAACTATTTTGTAATTTGGATTCTTTTTAGGAATATATCTATGCAAGGGCAAGGAAATCATAAGGGTTTAACAAAAAGTTTAAACAATCACCACATTACCAAATAAAATGGATCACATAGTTTTCACATAAGTTCCATACCTATAGGATGCATATCATAGCCCTTCCGTAGGGTTCACATATCAGATTATACACCTATGTGCTTCATACAATAATAAGGAAATCACAATTACGAATTAAACACTTTAAATGATCACCACATTATCAAATAAAAGAATCATACCATTTTCACGTATATTTGTCCATCGACTCTTAGGGCCATAATTATCACATCAGACTTGGCACTTGGCCACATTTCATAACACAATCTCTTGTTCCTCGCATTTCACATCATTTTCTCATATTTCACATCAACATCATAATCTGCTTCATATTCCCTCATGTCACAAGTATCACCAGGTACAATTTCATTTCGAGTTCTCGACACATTGTCTACATTTTGTTTCTCAAAAGCATTTGACTTATTTCAACATGTCTATGCACAGAGGACTTCACACAGTTTTATTTAATATATGCTGCTTCAATTTCAATTTAAGGCCTTCACATTTCAATGCATGATTCATACCCCTTGCACCCATTTTAAGTTGTCAATAATAGCACATTGATCATATTGGAATGCATCTTTCACAAAATCGGGTCACAACACCAATTCATGTAAAGTATCAAACACAGCTAGAGTCCAACATCTAGTCTTACCACATTTCCACAGTCACTTACTTCATTTCCAAACATCTTTATACATTACCAACGACTAGACGCAATCAAACAAATAACTTTGGTACACATAACAACATTTTGGAAGAATCAACCATAACAAGTTTTCTCACAAAATTTGGCATCAAAATATCAATTCAAACTTGACTTGAAGTCAAGACATTTTAGCACATAGTTCACATTCTTTACATATCCTCATCTACCAAGAATAATATATTAAACAAATGAAGAAGTACCTCCCACATATATTTTCACAGCAATAATTCGCTTAATATAACAAAACGGGTACTACATAAATTATATTTTAAACCTACAACATTTACGCGGACACCATGGAATCTTAATTTCTAAGAGACGGGGTTTTAGTCGTACATACTGATGATATACTACATGATCCGGGGTGCAGTGACATTAGTAGGAACAAGGGTACTCTCCTTAACAACAAGTTCTACCAATCACTCCATGGCTCAACACATTCTTCTAACAAGTCCTTGGATGATCAACTTGGACTTAATGGTGAGATAAATCTCACCTTACATGCTTCAAATTCACAGATTATGGTATCAAAATTACCAATATTGAGGTTAATACTTAGAGAGGAAATTAGCTCCATATCTTGAGCCATATCGCACGATCCGGAATATCAAAGAAATGGGTAAATTCCTAAATGCCCGTGCAGCCCCCAACTTATATGATGTGGTCGACAACACACCGATAAGAAGGGCACTACTAGACACGGCTCCGAGACATCCTAGGACACTTAAAAACCTTAGGCTCTGATACCAAGTTTGTCACGCCCCAAATCGAGGGACATGACCGGCGCCTGACCGGGTAGCCCCAATCAAGCGGACCTGGGTGCCTTTCATTCCCACGTGTTACCCCTGTGTTGATTATTTCTCATTAACCAAATACCTTACCAATTATAACTGATTTCACAATATACAAACATAACCATGCGAGTGATTCATTAACAAGTTTACAGCTTTTACAACGCCCAACATAATATATACATGAGCCTCGAATCCCACAGTTTACATGTCTACGGAACCTCTAGGATACAAAGGACTATACAATACTTGCCGGTAACAAGGCTCCGGCTATACCTTACACAAAATCAAAATAAAGTCTAAACAAGAGTGGCATGAACCACAAAGGGCCCCGAGGAAGAAAGGGGCTCACCAAAACGGGCAGTGGAAGGAGAAGGATACTACTGCCGATGAGCTGAAGTGCCTGCTACTGATCCACCTACAATCATAACACGAATGTAGCGCCCCGGCAAAAGGGACGTCAGTACACTTGAATTGTACTGGTATGTATGGACAAACTTTGTCCCAAGTAAACTCAAGCCATTGAATTACATCAACAATTAATTAAGCCAGCTAACCATGTTTCCACATTTTCCTCATTTCAAATAATTCTCAACACAAAGCACTTTCTACGATCAACCAATTTAACAATAACCAATCAATCACGTAAAGCACAAGTAGTCAAACAAAGGGGCAATCGGTGCCCCACAGGTTGCAAACTCTCCTGCTCTGTCTCCTTTCACAATTTCACATTATTGATTTTTGTATCAATTTTCAATAGCGATTTCGATCGCTTTCCATCCTTATTGCCCCCGACCACCCTTATTACCTCGGCCACCCTTATCACCCCAACCCACACCTTATTTCCTCACGTTGCGGCGCGCAACACGACCCCGCCTTACAGTTTAAAACACAACAATTTCAAACAGCAGATAAGGTACTACACACAATTTTAACAAGTTCAAATAAGCAACTTGCACATTGTTCCATGTTCTCAATTACTTATCAAGCCAATATCACAACCAAGTTACAATATTTCCATAATCAAAAATATTCACACAAGTATGTTCAACAATTTTCCACAATTCAAGTGCTTCGTTTCTTTTCCACAATGTGCCATAAAGGCCATCATAACCATTATTCACAATTCTTCACCAATTCCAATTCCCTTGTTATCTTTCAATTCATATTTCATACCACACCACATGTAGTTTAACATCAATTAGATACCCAACAACAAAATCCACAAATTACACACAATCTCTCAAATTAACACATGCCAAACGAATTGCACACATAAGGGCGATTTCACAAGAATCAAAGTTAGCCATACATACCTCGATTGAGCTTTCCTTAAGTTACTACAACACTCCAAAAACTCTAGCAATTCCAATCTACTACGAAACATAACAAAATTAAACACATATTAGAAAGATATTCATGAAACTAGCTCATTTGAACAATTTATCAAACACTAGTTGAGCATCTTGATTTCGAATCCCCTTTTTAAGACTTCCTTCATTCCCTAACCCAATCTTTAGTTATTTAAGTTAAACAATCTTCCCATAAACCTAAGTTGTACATGCATGTATACACAATACTAATAAACCCAAGAATCATACCTCAATAACTCATCTTATACACCAAACTCGAAATTAAACCCTAGGGTATAGAATCTTACCTCTTAGATGAAGAACTTGCTATTGGGTTCTTGATTCTTGAAGATTGATGCAAGATTTGGATGATTTAGATGTTGGGTTCCTCCTTCTCTCTCTAAAATACTCTCACCTCTCTCTAAAATCACTAAGAAATGACCCCAAAATGAACCCCAAAGCCTATATATTGAAATGGGGTCGGGCTATAAAAATAGAAGAATTAACTGGGCTTCTCGGGTTCAATTTGCGGTAGAAATGCGACCGCAAAGTTAACAATGCGACAGAAATGCGGTCGCACATTTGACACAAGACAAGCATTTTCCAGCCTTTGGTAATTTGATCATAACTTTGTGTAGGAATGTCCAAATGACGAACGGTTTGAAGTGTTGGAAACTAGACTCAAAGGGCTTTCATTTGATATGCTATACACCACATAAAACCTTATACATAATTATATATGATCCTTTGAAGTGGAGCTATATGCGAATCCATTTGGAATTTTGGCCTATTTCGAAAATTTTCCCATTTGGCTTACACTTGGGCTTCCATTTGGACCTCATACCACTTACCATAAGACTCATACTCATATTTATCAAGTCTAATTGATGTCCATCATGTTCATAGCACATAAAATATAATAATTAGCCTACGTGGCACCACAGAATCCTATATTACTTAGCGAAATTTTCTGGGGCCTTACAGTGCGACTTCCTTCAATTAATCTACCACCCCATACAGAAACTTTAGGAAAAACCTCATTTTCTTGAATTCATATCGTGCGATTTGTGTTATCATGAAATTAAATCTTTCCATATTCTATTCTCTCGCGGATGGCGAGAACACGAGCTAACGGACGTGGCGGACGACCACCATTGGCACCCAGAGGCCGTGGTCGTGGTAGAGGTAGGACAACAGCACCAGCACTTGCTGACCCACCAGCCGATCAGACTCAGGACCAGATTCCAGCGGCGAACGCTCCGGCACCTCAGGTTCAGGCACCGGCAGTGCTTATTGTGATACCGGGTCTTCAGGAGACCTTGGCTCAGATATTATCAGTGTGCACAGGCTTGGCACATGTAGTTGCTGCTACTGCTGCAGTATCTTCTTCACAGGCAGGGGGAGGGAATCAGACCCCCGTGGCTCACACACCCGAGCCAGTCCAGCCAGTTGCGCCCGTTGCACCAGCTCCTGCTTATATGGTTCCAGCTATGCCCGACGATGAGGAGCGTCGTTTGGAGAGATTTGAGAGGCTACAGCCTCCGACATTCAGTGGCGCGGAGGGCGAGGACGCCCAGGGGTTTCTTGACAGATGTCAGTGCATGCTTCGCACCGCGGGTATTCTAGAGTCCAGCGGTGTTTCATTCACCACTTTCCAGTTCACAGGTGCAGCTTTCCAGTGGTGGGAGGATTTTGAGAGGCGTAGGCCCGCTGGGGCAGTGCCCCTCACTTGGCAGCAGTTCTCCACGGTATTTTTGGAGAAGTACGTGCCTCAGTCTCAGAGAGAGGAGCTGCGATGTCAGTTCGAGTGGTTGAAGCAGGGAGAGATGACGGTTAATCGGTACGAGATGAGATTCACACAGTTGGCCCGTCATGCCATGTGGATGGTTCCTACAGATAGAGAGAGGATTCGGAGACTTATCGATGGCCTTATTTATCCCATTCGCATATTGATGACCAGGGAGAGAGTTTCGGCAGTTACCTTTGAGGAGGTGGTTGATGCTGCCCGTCATATTGAGACAGATCGCCGCAGAGAGCGGGAGGAGAGAGAGGCTAAGAAGCCTCGTGGTACTGGCAGTTACAGTGGTGCTCCGTCTAGGGGCCAATTTCAGCATAGCAGAGGTCGCTCTTTCAGGTCTCATCAGTCTGGACGTACAGAGTCCAGTGGGGTTTCATCTGATCGTGGTCGTCAAGGCCAGCAGGGTTATCAGGGTCAGCAGAGCCGCCAGCGAGTCGACCCGCACCGAGTGCTCTTCCAGCTCGTAGTTCTGCTCCTGTTTCCTCAGCACAGATTCATCGGTAGCGAGGGGTCCTCGGCAGCCCCTTCTTCCATCTTCGGGCCGTTGTTTTGAGTGCGGTGATTTGGGCCATATCAGGAGAGAGTGTCCTCGGTGGCTTCGTAAGCGGTCACAGCGGAGGGATCAGCCTTCGTCTTCTACTCCTGTTTCTTCGGCGCCAGCACAGTCGGCTAGGACTGGTGGCCAGGTATCCAGAGGTCGCCCCAGGGGCGAGGATCGTACCTGGTGGAGGTCAGGCTCGTTTCTATGCTCTTCCGGACAGGAAGGATGCTAGTGCTTCAGATGCGGTCATTTCAGGTATTATCTCAGTCTGCCACATGGATGCTTCTGTCTTATTTGATCCCGGATCCACCTATTCTTATGTCTCTACTTATTTTGCACATCATTTGGGTATGACCCGTGGTATCCTTGCTTTGCCCGTACATGTGTCCACCCCAGTGGGGGATACTGTTGTTGTGGATCAGGTATATCGATCCTGTATTATTACTATTGGGGGTCTGGAGACCCGAGTTGATCTATTACTACTGGGCATGGTAGATTTCGATGTTATCCTAGGCATGGATTGGCTATCTCCTTACCATGCGATTCTGGACTGTCATGCCAAGACAGTCACACTAGCTATTCCAGGTAATCCGAGGATCGAGTGGCGTGGCTTGACTGATTATGTGTCCGACAGGGTGATTTCTTATATAAAGGCTCAGCGAATGATTGGCAAGGGTTGTTTATCTTATTTGGCCTTTATTAGAAATGTTGAGGCCGAGACACCCAGTCTTGATTCGGTTCCCATTGTGATGGAGTTTCCGGATGTATTTCCAGCAGACCTGTCAGGCATGCCGCCTGATAGAGATATTGATTTTGGTATTGACTTGGTGCCGGGCACTCAGCCCATTTCTATTCCTCCCTATCGCATGGCACCAGCAGAGTTAAAAGAATTGAAAGAACAGCTTCAGGAACGTAGCTGCCTACGTTCGCATAGCCTAGCTTCTCCTCTCATTCCAGTTGTTATTGTATATTTTGTATTCAGACTTGAGTACTTCTATATCGTACTCTCTATTTCCTGTTGGGTTTTGTTAGAGGCTCTAGACTTGTGACTCCGGATCTTTGGGAGTGTCGGTATTTTGTTCAGTATTATTATTATTGGAGTTCTTAAACTCATATATTCTTCTTGGGTTGTCCATTTGGGGACTGATATTGTGTTATAAATAAATTGTTGGTCTGGCTGGCCTAACGTGATTGTTGGGCGCCATCACGACCGGATTTGGGTCGTGACAGTTTGGCAATAATATTATATCAGTCAAATTGTATTGAGACATATATGTGTTCATTCAGAGTCAGTTCTAGTTGATTTTACATGTTACTTCGAAATGCCTAAGCTAATTGTACAGTTCACATGTTTTTGACTAGATCCTGAACTTCATTCGCACTGTATTTGTGTTTCATATCTGGTTTTGAATTTAATACAAAATATAAACAAATTTAACACCTCAGAATTATGAACCAAATGTATCTAACTACTTCTTTATTTATTGACTGTCACTAGTTCAGAAACGTTAAACAACGAAAGTATTCTAATATTTCGTATTCACTTCTTAATTTCATAAACAAGTGAAACTTATTAGTACTCAATTTGATTTCAACTAGTTTTGAATCTACAAATCTAGGTGATCATTTTTTAAAACTAGTCTATTCTGTATTATCCTATATTAATATCTAAATTAATGCTTCTACAGCATTACTAATTTCAGATCATAGTTCTAACAGTCCAAGTCCAAATTATACAATAGATTCCTAATGAATTACATAATTTATAATTATTCTATAGCTACAAGTAGAACGAAATTAAAATACAGAAAGACCTAATGCGTATTTTTTTTTCTTTAGAACTTCAATTACATCCTTGAAAGTTAGTAGTGTACCTGGTCAAATTGAGAGGAAATTCAATGAGTTCTAAGGATGTATGGAAGAAGGAGATCAACAACAGGCAGAAATCCAAGTAATAACAGTTGTATATCCAATATATCACAACAACAGACTTGAATTTACAGTAGAAGACCAAACAATTCCAATCAAATAATGTCGAACAATGATCGAAACACCAGAAACTCAGAGTTTTTCACTCAAATTAAACCAATAAAACAGTAGAAGAACCAAAATTTTTGTGTATTTTCAGACTTAAAACTTCTGAACCTCCCAAATGGTGACCTAAAAAGGACTATTTATAGAGCAAAATGGGAGGGGAATTTGAATTTAATATTCAGATTTCGCTCCCCTACTCTTTCCAAGTATTTTCAGTTTAGTATACCCAATTTTTCCGTGAATACACTTGAATCCTTGCTAGAAGGTTCTAGTGTATTCCATATTATTCTATTTAAGCCTATATGTCTTTATTACCCTCACTTGCTAGTGATTTCTACCTATTTACCCTTTAAGTATACCTAAGGTGCCCTTTATTATTTAACTAATTAAATAAGAACCAGGCAGCTTTGCCCTTTATGCCCTTGACCTTTCCAAATTATTTTCTGAATACTTTTTATCCCTTCCCCTTTTACCCCGTCTTTTATTTCTATTTACCCGACCAACCTCTATGTTAATTAGACTTTTGAGGAGTCGAAGTCAGAATGGTTTTTAACAATTAGCCCCAATTAAGTAAACTTTATATTATAGTCAATTTTAAGGCTAAGTAACCTTTTTACCGAAATAACCAACTTTGCGGACATAGACCTAATTACGACCAAGTATCCAATTAGCCCTTTTAATTAATCAGAAATTCAGAAAAGGTCAAAAGTTAAAATTACATTGCAATAACAGTTAGTATTAAACATCCTTACAAATATAGCCACATAATGATTAAATATTCGATTAACAGGACTCAAAGGACAAATTGGATATAGGTTGAATCCATTAACACAACATTCAACCAAAATTAGATCTATTCAAGTAAGAAACTTAAACAGATATAAAGCATGCGATTTTAACTAATGACTTAATCAGAAAAGATATCATATATCATGCAAATCCATAGTTGGTTTCATGTAGGAAGAATTTAAGCATTCAACAGATTTCAGGATAGCATGGGACTAACAAATAACAAAGTCAAACAAAAACAAATGGCACAATAGAGAAATTAGGGTTTTTGGGATACTTAGCTTTTCTGTGAGTTTTTCCTTTTCTTTCTTTCTTTCATTCTTTCTTTTCTTTGTTTTTCTTCATCTTTCTTTCTTGTTCTTGATTTTCTGGTTATCCGTAGACCAAGAGCCTTTCTTGGCTGTTGGACTTCGAAATAGACTCCTTGAGTCTTATTTGTTGTAAAATGATCTTGTTAAATGCATGGGGTTTGATGGGGTAGCTTTTTGGTTTAGGTGTATCCGCTGGAGTAGAGTTCCGGCGGAATACTTTTCAAGATTCGATGAGTTTGGCTTGTATTCGAAGGAAAACCAGTGGATAGGGTGAAAGAGGGGTTCAGGGTGATTCAGGGGTGTTACTAGTGTAAGGTGGTTCAAGGTGTGGTGGTCGCTGGCTAGGGTTCCAGCAAACCATTTTTATAGATTTGAAGTGAACGAGTGGTTTTTGGTCGGAGTTATGGCGATGGGGTGAAAGAGGATAAGAAAAGGGCTCAGGGGTGTGAAGGATGGTTTGAGAAGATGACTGGTGGTGAACCACCGGTAGGGTTCCAGTGGCTCAAGTAGAGAGAAGAAGAAGATGAAGGCGGCTAGGGTTTTTTGAGTTATAAGGTGTAGTGTATTATGAACTGAATTGCATCAGTGGGTATAGATATATTAGAGGTGTAACGGTGTATTTCAACCATTAGATCAAACCAGATGAAGGGCCAGGATCTATTTGCTATAATACGACATCGTACGATTAAGTAAGGCCTTCGTCCTTGACCGTTTGGATGATTTAGATGAACGGTCTTAATTATTTCATTTTAACGACGTTGTTTTGTTTAATATACAATTGCTATTTCTGGGCCGTTTTATCAATTGATCAACGGTCCAGATTTAATATTGTTAAACGGCATCATTTCGTTTTAAGTATATGCTGGCCGGCTGGGTCCTTATCTTTGGGCCTGGGTTGTTTGGTGTATTTTGGGCCAATACATTGCCCAATTTGTGTATTTTTTTGTATTCTTGTATTGTTTTATGTATTTCTCTTGTATTTTGTATTGTATATATTTTTCTTTTGTATTTTATTTATTAATTGTATTTCGTATTACTATTGTATTCAATATTCACGTATTTCCTTTGTATTTTATTTTAATTTTTCTAATTTTTCTAGAATTAAGAGTAAGTTTCTTATATTATTTTGGTATTTTCTAATTAATACAAATTGTATTTTGGTTTAATTTCCTTTGCTTTATTTTCTTAAAAAATAAAAATAAATACTGGTATTTCTACACAATTATCAACAAGCTACACACAAAAATTTATTTTATTATATTCTTTTGGAATAGTCTGCTTTGGGGCTAAAATTACGTGCTCACACTTCATATACTGCCCATGTAAACTGAAACACGCGATATAAGGAACCCATCTCTCAGGTCAACCATTCATGAATCCATTTCCTTTTTGACTGATACCACAACAGATTCCGGAGCCAACCCTCGATATTACCTTTCCAACCAGCTGAAATCACATATGCTCTCACTCATTAATGACTCCAATGATCATTTCAATTATAACCCACCACACTGGTGCAACATCAGCCTAAGCCACGACGTGTACAACACATGCTCCAATAAGAAACGATCTGAGCACACTCAAATCATGACAACTGACTCAAACAAAAGAGCTATAATTCAATTCCTCCATACCATCACAACACAGTACGGATATTCTGTCTCACATAATAGAAATAGAGTACCTGGATCCTCCTCGAAAAGCTATAGCATCACGTGGCCTTGCCACAAATCATGATTCTATCCAAAAACTATTACCCCTGAGGCAACTTAAGAAACCAAGCTCAGCACGGTCGGCCCGACATAGATTGAGGCCTGAAACCAAGCAATCCATCACACACACGATGATATAATTAGTATACACTATCGAATCCTGAAAGGACACAAGCGATGTGTTATTCGCCGAGCAATACCCAGTACGGAGTTTCCTCAGAAATCAGGAAGTAATGCATACAAGGTAACATATAACTAAGACTATTTTTCACATCACATTGTTACGGCGTGCAACCCGATCCAGATATCATACCTGCGGCGGCGTGCTACCCACTCCAAATACCATACCCGTGGCGGCGTGCCACCCACTCCAAATACCATACTTGTGGTGGCGTGCTACCCGATCCACACATATATACCTCATAAAAGGGAAATGCACATCGAGTCAATTTGCTCATTACAATTGCTTATATATTCCAATGCTCGGCCACATGAAACGCATCTGAAAAGTCCTTCAATACTAGAACTAAATAAATGGTAGAAACCTCTGCACTGATATCCGCCACGAAGGCCCAATTAACAGAGCAATACCTACCAGCCATCCGCTAATCCTTGGGACACAAACTAACCTTCTAGAACATACTCCAATGCACTCTCCCACGCAACCTATGGAATTTTATGACATAGCCCATAACACATTAGTCTAGACAACCTGACATTGGGGCAATCGATCTGCAATCTATATCATAACCCAAATTTAACATATCAAGCAAAGGAAGATCCACTAGTAATTCCAATTTCAATAACCACTAAATGGTACCGATACACCCGATCTACAACCACTGCATAGTCGGATCACGAGAACTTCTAGTCTCCAACAAATATATAGCACATGAATCATTATGCCTTATCCCACACTCCGCCGTACGAATACATAACACACATCAGGCATCCATTCATACCACGAAAGACATTCGGAAATTTGCCTATGCCATCAATAACTCAATCATAACAGACGATCCAACAAGAGTCGCAATACCATCAGATATTGTCAATTTACATTACCTTGCCCTTTTTGAAAATATACCCCACCAAATCACTAGAATAGCAGTACCATTTTGCTTAATCACCAGAAAGATTGATTCTCATATTATCTGCAGGTGCCCGCGCTGCTCTAGAATTTAATGACTTTCCATTATATTATGAATTGAATCAAAACATTAAACACGCAAATATCAACTTTCCATAACACATCGCATATACCATACCACACTAAGATAACATGGGAACTTCTATCTCTTTCCTGTGCCGCAGACATCGGCACACTCAACTAGTCAAGAATTTTTATGATCCCAATTTTCTTTCTGATTCATCTTTAATTTAATATTCTCCTTTGCTGTAGTATTACCGTGCCTCAATTTAGGCTCACCATAGGAGGTTCAAACATAAGTCCACATTGTCTAAAGCTCATAGGCCACTGATTACTTTCTCAAATGTCTTCCAGAATTACCGCATTCCAGAATAGTTTGTTTTTAAGCACTTCATGCGAATCTAAATTCATTACCACTACTTTCCTGATACTGATACTTAGGATCCCGTAGTTAACACAAAATACCATAAGTCTTAATCTTTTCAAATGAAAACACTGCCTTTAGTCACATACGCAACCTTAAAACACATGATTATTACGTGTAAAATCTTGAACACATTAAACCATTCTCAAGAGTCATCCACTCTTATCCAAACTGTAAATTACATGATTTAACGAACAAAACAAATCGCGCCTTAATAGCACCCTAACACCACAGGATATGATCTCATTCAAATACTCACATACATCTTTCTCCTCAATACACTGAGCATTCTTTATCCACAACAGCTCAAGACTTACTATTATTTCCATAAATCCACAAGTACCGTATAACTCTTGTCAAAACTTTGCTCCACTTGTTCCATCCCCGGCTCAATTTCTGCAAACAGAACTAGTTCGCCAGTATACTTTAAGACATGACCAATATAGCACATAATTGCGCAATCAGCTAATCAATGGCAACCTCCCCAACTTAGCTCGAAGCCATATATATCGCAATATATATACTCTATTGTTGTCGTAATATTATGGTGAGATTAAGCTCACTCTTTCACAAGCTTGTGGAGACACAATTCATCAGAATTCTAACTCTCCTGCAATTCTTACATTCATTCACACAAAAGTTAAGCCCACTCTTAGGAGACAAATTTTTTACTAAGTCTCGTATTTTTCAAAACTTTTGGCAGAGTTTCCTTTGTAATTGGGCCTATCCACCTGCCATAGAATCACCAAAACCATCCTAACAACACGTCCACAACTTGATAAAGCATCACAATATATATCAACAACATTAAATCTCAATACAACATGTATTATATTATCAAAATTGATACCTGGACCTGCGTTGCACCTATTAAAATCATAACACATAGAAAATACCTTTCAATTACACATAAGGATCATACCACTTAAGGACACCTCGCAGGAGATAGCCCACCTGCTTCGCCTTAATTCGATATTACAATATACCTTCCACCATCACACACATAATACAATCATCTAGTCTTCCTAAGTCTAAACTCATACCGCCACACGTATTGCACTTAACCTTCCAACTAGAAAATATGAAAATATTCTTCACGCACCCATAACTTGCGGTTACACAACAAATCACAATAGGAAACAAATACTTAACAGCTCATCTATTATCCAGCAGACTCCTTCGTCACTACCAAGATCACGTAGATATATCTCGCAGTACTAAGATACTCATCACATGGACATCCAACCACTATTCCGGCTAATAAAGACAACACTAAACAGATAAGGCGCATAACCAGCACCTCGGTGCTCAAGCCATAGGTAAAACGTGGCCCCAAGTCCTCCAGGCTGGCCTAATATGAAAGTTATAGACATTACATCTCGCCCCTCAATCGGGGAATCACAAGCCATCAAGGCACATATACTACTGAGTGCTCACATGCGCATATACACGTGTGGAAGGAATTTCGAGAATTACATCTCAAGCTAAATCAAGTACGTACGATAAGAATTCCAAGAATGTGAAGTTTTCCTAAAGGTTCTGCAGCCTCTCGAGGATAAGCACAGGCGTCCCTGTACTGATCCACGAGACTCTACCAACCGGCTCATGACTCATGAGGCATAGTAGCCTAGTCTCTGATACTAACTTGTTACGACCGCAAACTCGGTCGTGATGGCGCCCAACCTAACAGCTAGGCTAGCTCGACCAAATCTGCTCTCAACCTGAGCTTAGAGCTCAAAAACCATTTATTTAGTAATCCTTAATAGTGAAACAACCCAAATAAACTGATAGTTATAAAAATATCCCAAAAATCTCACAAAAACAACATAAGTTCCCAAAGACCTGGGGACACGAGTCAAGAGCCTCTATTAGAATATTATAACACTACTGAAAATAGTTCTACAAGTCTGAAAGTACGCGGAATAAACAAAACAACATAGTGATAATGGGAAATATCGGATACTGCAGACGCCAGACAGCTACCTCGACGATCCCAAATAAAGCTCGAGATCGGTGCCAAGCTCAGCTAAGTTTCCAAGTACCTGAATCTGCACACATGGTGCAGGGCATCGAGTGAGTACTTCGAACTCAGCGGTAATAAGATTAAATAATGCTGAGGAAAAGAAAATCACACCAAGCACTATCTCATGCTATAAAATACAGAATCATCTTTTAAACCACAGTTCACTTTCATGGTATTCCTTTTTTTTAACATAAATAAGTGGATTTTTGAAATCTCTTTTTAACATCTCTTTCCTTGATTATTAACAGTTCAATACTTGGGTACAACCTCAAACAGTGCAAGTCTGCACTCAAATCAGCCCCTTGGGCTTAGCACCTTGGGCAACAGTATCATAGCAACTTATAGCTAATATGTCATCAAAGCGTTGTTTAAGTTTTCAAATATTATAAAAATGCTGAGTAGCAAAATACATTTTAAAACCTTAGACTGATATAAGAATATGCACAGTATTGCCAAGACAATAATACCAATCCCTGAAAGATTCAAATATTCAGCACAAAACCCAAAACATGATAATCAGTCCAGTTCATGATAATTAATATCTTTATTAGGGTGTCAAGTCAATTTCAAGCAATTAGGTAGTGTTTTTATTAAGTAGGACAGACCAAGTCACAATCCCCAATGGTGCTCTATCCCATGCCTATAATCCGGTGTACAAGTAACCTCAATACAGCACTATGATGTGCAAGTTTGGGGTTTACAAACCCTCAGGACATCATTTACAAGTATTACCCACCTCGAACTGGTAAAAACTCTAGCCGTGATGCCATTGCTCCTCGAACCGGCCTCCACGTGCGTCCAATCTATCCAAAATCATAAGGAATACATCATATTATGCTAATGGGACATAACCTAATCGAAAGAACTCGAAAAATACTCAAAAACACGAAATTGGAAAAACCCGAGCCCCGGGCCCATGTACCGAAAAATTACGAAATTTACATTTCTGGAATCCTCGTCTCGCCACGAGTCTGTACATACCAAGAACTCGCAACTCGGACCAAAAATGGTCCCTCAAATCCCAATTTTAGTGTTTTTGCTCCAATCCCCAATTTCTTAGAATTTTGTTATGTTTTCATGAATTTCAAGCATGATTCTTCAATAAAAGCATGTATTTAACTCATAAAACTTACCTTTAACGTTTCCCATTCAAAACCCCTTCAATTTCCATCCAAAAGCTCTCAAGAATGACAAAAATGGTGGGAAAATGGGTTATTTTTGCGACTGGTGTGTTTTAAGACATTATGCCCAGGTGTTTTACTCATCGCTACCGTGGAAAATGCTTCATGATCGCGGAGAAAAACTTTTTGGCCCAAAATTTACCCTTCGTGATCGCGGTCAACCCTTCGCGATCGCGATGCATAATTCCGGCTCCTCCGGATAGGCTTCAGTATAATGGTCATAACGTTTTGAACACAATTCCAAATGACAAATGGTTTGATGTTCTGGAAACTAGACACATAGGGATATAACTTTATTTTGTTGCGCATGTCCTGAATCCTTATAAATTTCGAGATATAAGATTTCAAATTCATACATGTGTATTAGAGATCCTTCTCGGACAACCTATAGTATAACGTCCATAACTTTTGACACAGATGTCTAAATCACGATTTTGTTAGCTTTCTCAAAACTAGACATGATGAGCTACAACTTTTATTTTTGAACACCTCAAAATTTCTTGTAGATAAAAGGATATGAGCTTCCGAAATAGGATCAATGCAGAAAAAAATTTCCTTCTTTGCAATCGCGGAGAATTTCACGCGATCGCGATTCACTAATTTTTTTCTCACATTCTACTCACCGCGATCGTGACCCATTGTCCGGGATCGCATAGAACACTGATACAAATAGAAACTAGCAGTTAAATATGGCCAAGAAATGGTCCGAAACCACCCCGAAACTCACCCGAGGCCCCCGGGACCTCAACCAAAAGCACCAATGCATTCTAAATCCTCATTCAAACTTGTTCCAATCATCAAAACAAATCTAAAAATGCTAAAACCATTAATTCACCATAGATTCAGCCCTAAGTTTATCAAATTCTTCGAAAACTCACATTTGATCCGAAACCCAACCAATCGACGTCTGAATGACCTGAAATTTTGCGGACAAATCCAAAATTACCTAGCGAAGCTACTGCAACTCTCGGAATTCCATTCCGACTCCCGGATCAAAATATCACCGATCAACCAGAATTCGCCAAGTTTCCAATTTCGCCAAAATAGGCTAACTTCTTCACCGGATCTCCAAAATTACTTCCGATTGTGCTCCTAAATCTTAAATTATCACCCGGAGCTAACCGAATCATCGGAATTCAATTCCGAGCCCTCTAACTCACAAGTCAACATCCAGTTAACTTTTCTAACTTAAGCCTTCTTAAAAGAGACTAAATGTCTCATTTCTTATCAAAATTACTCCAATTAAATTCTAACGCATCCAATACCGATGATGAAACATAAAGCAATACAATAAGGGGGAAACGAGCTGGTAATACCTGAGAAGACGGGTCATCACACTCTACAAATCTTGGGAACATGCGGTAATTATCAAAATGTATGGGCGCAAGGTAGAACATCAATTACTTCGACAGAAGGTGTATGCTTTGTGGAAGCCTACTGAAAATCTTCCTTTATTTGATCTAGGGTCAGGTTTTTTCATTCTTAAATTTCACAAGGAGGAAAATAAAATGCATGCTTTACAAGGAGGGCTTTGGTTTGTACTAAACCATTTCCTATCTGTTCGACAATGGGAGCCCAAATTTAAAGCTTCAACAACTCAATTCACATCTTCAGCTATATGGCTGCGATTACCAGAATTACCTACTGAGTTTTATGATTATCATATTTTGAAAAAGCTGGCTCAGAAGGTTGGCAAATTCTTATCCATGGATATTTGTACTCATAATACTACTCTGGGAAAATATGTTTGTTTATGTGTTGAAGTGTTATAAAATCAACCATTAAAGACTTATCTATATATTGGTGATCATAAACAAACAATTATATATGAGGGTTTAAATATACTGTGTATTACATGTGGTTTTATGGGTCATAAACAACGAACATGCCCCTCCATTGGAAAGGAAACACCTTCATCTGCTAATTCAAATATGAGCAACATAAGAGTGATATTACAGTAACTACACAAGACTCTTGGAAGCTAGTCCAATTTCCTACTAAACATGCAAACACAAAGATGTCTCGTACCATGCAAAATTCTGATGAGGCAAGAGGATAGAAAAATTGGTAAGTTTTCTGTTAATCCTAATAATCTTTTTTTTTTACTCAATTAGCGTTAAACAATGCAGTGATTTCTATTAATAATAAACCTAATATCACTGATTTTCATAACCATGTTTTAACCAGTAATACGTTTGATTTATTAATGGAAAAAGATAATATAAAAAAAGATAGTCTAATACCTAGTCATAGTATTATAAAGGACAATAATTTGGGTCAACATTCAAACCCACTCAAGTACATGAGAGTGGGGTCCAATTAGAACCAATTGACCACACCACTTCTTCTCTAACTCCACAACATGCAGATGGACACGAAACATCTACACACATGCAAAACAAAATAAAAAACCAGTCTGCACAAAATGACCTAATCGACCAACATTCAACTATCTTAACTCCACATCCTTCTTCTAACATTAACTACATCCCTCCACTTCTAGCTAATAATGACATGCATCTAGGGCAAAATGAAGACTCCACCTCCATTTCCAAGTCAAACAAATTTCCTTCATGTCAATCTTTTCAACCAACCATTACATCCACTCAAATATTACCTAAGCTTGTAAATGTTCCCAATATAACCAATTTATCTTTGTCCATTTCTCAAATCTCTACAACATCACAACATGTTTCCCTTCAATTTTCTAAGTTACCTAAGAAGCCACCGCAACACTCCACGACAGACTTCCCATCAAATTCATCACAATCCCACACCATTCTCTCAACCACCACAACACCTCACAATGGAGAAAAATTCAGTGCTCACACATCACATACTCCCCATGCATCGACGTACCTAGCATCTTGGCTAGAGGCGGGATTGCACGATCATGCCCTAACCTTCACCATACATGTGAACCAACAGGATGTGACAATTCTCATAAATTATCTAAGGGATTTAGCCCAAATAGTAGCGGAAGGTATGAGACTGGGAATAGAGGTATTTGCTCGTTACCACTGGGCAATGATGCAAGGTCCAAATATATCACCCTTTCAAACATTGCCTCCCCCCTCTCCAGTCTGGGAGCAGACCCCTCTTCACACCAGTGTCATAAGGATGCCATTTTATCTTCCACCAACATCCAATGTTCCTTGGATACAACCATACTGGGCGACTCAACCTCATATACCACTGTTGAGGCCAGGAACACCACATGTTCAAACACTACCACCTCCTCTTCTTTCTCCGGACAATCATAATCAACTAGAACAAAGAGAGCAGGAGGAGAATTTACAGGCAGAGTTAGACGTAACAATCGCTTACAATAGAGAGAACAGGACAATTTATGCATGCATGAATGGAATCAAGGTCTTTGTGCAGAAGGAAGAATTCGAAAGAAAGATATTCATTAGGTGTCCCCAAAATCTTATCTTAACTTCTTTTAGGCTCAAGCCAACAACAAATCCAACAGTAGGAAAATATTCCATGTTATTCTTTCTAATTTTATCCCTACGCCCAGGACAGTCTAGTTCTGATTTGTTTGTTGAAAATGATAACCATATAAATTTTATAATCTGGAATTGTAGGGGTAGTCAATCAGTGGATTTTAGAAGAAATTTTAGATCTTTGTTGGATTATAATGGGCCAGCAATAGTTGTCTTACTAGAAACCCATTCTCAGTCTCGCCAGGTGTTAAAGGATGATTTTGATTTTACTGGTATGATAGAAGTTCCAGCTATAGGTCATCTAGGGGGGATAGTTATTTTGTGGAATGTTGCATTGTTAAATGTCACACACGTTGCTACGTCCACTCAGGAAATCCATTTCCATATCCAGGTTAGTCCATTACATTTAACTTTTTTTATTATTATTATATATGTTAGTAATGATTTATTTAATAGAATTACCTTATGGGATAATCTTAAATGTGTTTTTGATAATTATAAAGGCTCTTGGTAGATAGGTGGGGATTTTAATAAAATTCTTCATGTGTCTGATAAATTTGGGGGGCTGCCTATTAATAATAAACGAGCTAATAATTTACTATCTTATTTTAATTATTGCTTGCTCACAAATTTAGGATATAAGGGTAGTAGTTACATATGGACAAATGGTAGACATAACATTGCAAATATTCTAGAAAGAATAGATCGTGTGTTATCGAATTATGCATGTCTTTCTAATTATGCTGATGCAATAGTTATTCATCTGCCAAGACATCCGGATCATTGTCCTATAAAAATAGATTTACATCACTATGTATTTTCTAGAACAAAGATACTTAGATTTGAATCAATATGGACTACACATTCTACTTTGGAGAATGTAATAACGCAAGTTTGGTCTGATAACAATCAACTAATTCATGCAGTAACAAAGTTTAAAGACTCAGTTCAAATTTGGAATAAGCACACTTTTGGAAATATTTTTAAACATAAAAGAAAAATATTGGCTCGAATAGCTGGTATTCAAGCTTCTATTTATTTTCATACTAGTCTTTTCCTACAAAAACTAGAATCTGAGTTTATTCATGATTTTAATATTATTCTTAAGTTAGAGAAGACTTTTAGAAATTAAAGTCAAGAATAAATTGGCTAAATGATGGTGATGCAAATACCAAAATTCTCAACTTAACAACTTTAAATAGACTTCGTAATAATCGTATAATAGCAATTCAAGACTTGAGTGGGAATTTGATTACTGATCCTATTAAAATAAAAATAATATATTTAATTACTACAATGATCTCTTTACTACACAACACTCTATTTCCACACTTAGAATAATTGTTTTTCCTTCAAATGTTGTGGGCTATAATGATCACTCCATGTTAGAGAGGCCTTTACAAGACACTTAAATCATTACTGCCTTACGCTCATTTCTGCCTTATAAGCCACCGGGTCCGGATGGCTTACATCTAGCGTTTTACCAAAAATATTGGCATATTTTGGCGAATTCTGTGAAACTCTTTTGTCATCAGGCTTTCACGAATTCCCAAATAGACCTTGCTATCAATACTACTTTTCTTTGCCTAATTCCTAAAAACAACATGCTGCAACTATAGCTCAATATCGCCCTATTAGTCTTTGTAATATCATTTACAAGATAATTACAAAAATTATTGTTAACTGAATAAAACCTGTTCTAGATCACTTAATTGATCAAATTCAATCTAGTTTCCAGAAAAATAGACGTGCATCAGATAATGCTATTATCGTTCAAGAACTAATAACTCGTTTCATAAAATGAAGGGTAAGCATTCTAATATGCTTATTAAATTAGACCTTGAAAAATATTTTGACAAATTAGAATGGTCCTTCATTTATAATACTTTGCATAATCTGAATTTCCCAGTTAAACTAAGCAATTTAATAATGTCTTGTATTACTACTACATCTACTGTCATTTTAATTAATGGTACTGCCACTGATTAGTTGAAGCCTACTAGAGGTATTAGACAAGGAGACCCTCTCTCTCCCTATATTTTTAATTTATGTTTAGAAATGTTATCAAGGAAAATAAATTTAGAAGTGGACTACAATATTCGGCATCCACTTTCTATTGGAAAAAGGGCCCTCAACTTTCTCATCTTTTCTTTGCGGATGACATCATTTTATGTTCAAAAATTACACCCAGTTCATGTAATTTCATTGAAAATACTATGAATCTTTTCACTAAATATTCAAGACAAACTATTAACCTTGATAAATCAAAGATTTTTTTCTTTAGAAACTGCCCTACTTATCTTAAGGTTGATTTACAGAATACTTTTAACATAAAAGAAAGCACTTATTTTGGCAAATATCTAGGATTTTCTATTTTTACCTCCAAGCCTTCAAAAAGAGACTTTCAATTTTTATTAGATAATTTCAAGTCCAAGTTAGCAGGATGAAAAACTTATTTCCTAACAAAAGCAGGAAACAAACTTTAATACGTTCAAACCTTAATAACCTTCCTAATCATGTAATGCAATTTATTACTTTGCCTAGTTCTATTATTTTCATCCTTAACAAATATCAAAGGAATTTTCTGTGGGGAACTACTCCATAAATGAAAAAACGTCACCTTTTAAAATGGACTTCTATAACTCAACCTTTATCTCTTGGGGGTTTGGGTATTCAAAATGTTCGCACTAAAAATGATGCATTATATGCTAGTCTGGCATAAAGAATTTTTCAAACTCTAACTCATCCTTGGGCACAGGTTTTACTACATAGTCATTTAAATATAAATAGGAATAACAGTTTACCTAAATCAAGAATTTGACAAAACATTATCAAGCGTTGGTCTTTTCGTTTGTGTGACGACCCGGCCCGTCGTCACGGGAATTACCACCCCGTTATGTTGAAATTATATGTTTTATACTTTTATATCAGTGTTAAAGTCTATCGGGTGAGTTAGGAGTGATTTGGATTGGAAATGAGGCATATAGCCTTTGTGAAGGAAGCTTGAATAAGGAAAGTCAACCCGGAGTCGACTATTTGGTTAGAGGGCTCGGAATCGGATTCTGATAATTCGGTTAGTTCCGGGAGGTGATTTGTGACTTAGAGGAGCGATCGGAATTGAATTTGGAGGCCCGGTGTAGAAATAGGCTTGAATTGGCTAAGGTTGAATTTTGGCGAAATCCGAATGGTAGGTGAGATTTTGATCCGGGGGTCGGAATGGAATTTCGACAGTTGCAGTAGCTCCATTAGGTGATTTTGGATGTGCCTGGATAATTTCAGGTCATTCGGACGTTGTTTAGTCGGGTTTTTGATTGATTGTGCAATTCGGAAGGTTTGAAGGAATTTAGGCTTGAATCCGTGTGTAACTGGTGATTTTAATGTTTAGGATGGTGTTTTTATGATTGGAACAAGTTCGTATCGTGTTTTGGGGTATGTTGATGGTTTTCGTTGGGGTCCCGGGGGCCTCGGGGTGTTTTCGGATGGCTAAACGGGAGAAAATGTGAAAAAATTGCAGACTTGTGTTCTGGTTCTGTTGTTTTCGCTCCTGCGGAAATGGGGGCGCAGGAGAGAGTCCGCAGGTACGGACAAGAAGGCGCCGAAGCGGAGGAGACCGCTGAAGCGGAGATTGGCTCGCAGGAGCGGCTTCGCTGGTGCGAGAAGGAGATCACAAAAGCGGTCTGGAGGCGTGATGGGAAGTCCACAGAAGCGGAAGGTCGATCGCATAGGCGAGTCCGCAGGAGCAGACTCTTGATCGCAGAAGCGGACGCTCCCGCAAGAGCGAAAGAAATACCGCAAGAGCGGACGCGCAGGGGCGGTCCATCGATCGCAGGAGCGGGATTGGGGAAATAGGCCTATTTTCGCAGAAGCGACCAATTGGTCGCAGAAGCGGTTCCGCAGGGGCGGAAAATGGTCCGCAGAAGCGAAAATCGCAGTGAGTTAAGTGTATCAGAAGTTAGAAAATTTCAGAAACATTTCACACATTTGGGTCTCGGCTTTAGAGGCGATTTGGGCGATTTTGAAGAGAAACTCAAGGGAAATCATCGGGTAATCAACTATGGACTTAAACTATGATTAGTATTGGTAATATTATGCCATTATATCATGAAAATGGAGGAATTTGGGGTAATTTATGGAGGATTTAGCCCTAGGCTTGAACTTTAGAAAATCAAGGTTTTGAATGGGCGAATGGAGTCCTGAATTTGGTAAAATTTATATGCTTAGACTCGTATTGAGATGAGGGTTCCGAATATGTGACTTTTGTAATTTTTCGACAAGCGTACCGAAAGTCGGGTTTTGACAACTTTGGGGATTTTGATGTAAATTGAGTTGTATTGATTGGGTGTCGTTCCATTGGCATAATTTGTTGTATTTCTATTGTATTTGATCAGATTCTATGCGTGCGGAGCTTGATTCTCGTGGCAAGGGCATTGCGGAGTAGTCGTCGCGCCGTATTGAGGTGAGTAATAGATGTGGGTGATGACCAGCGGGTTCGAAACCCCGGTACACCACTTTGTGACGTCTGTATAGCGGCGAGACACGTACTCTCTTGTGAGTGCGGGGTCATTGTGATTGGGGACTATGGCTTAGTCCGACTTGTTGATACCGTGTTATGATATTAGGCTATTCATGAGCCGTCGAACCTCCTTCTCGAATGGTTGCATATTATACTTGTGATAATGTCCACTCTTGAGCCGAGGAACGCCCTTCTTGGGCGGTTGAGTATACTTGTGGGCCGTTAGCCAGTTATTGGATCCAGCGAGGATCGTTATCATTGTCTTATCATATTGACATGCTAGTTTACTACTAGTCCGCAGCTATTTCTGTTATCATGTTATTTCCAAATCTCTGGAACTTGATATATCTGTTTTCAACTGAAAAATGATAAAAGATGTTTTCAAAACTACTTTTGAGCCTGCGAGGCTGCGATTGAATATTTGCTGACTAGTAGTGGATCGGGCTGCGTGTCGCAGCAGTATATATGTTGGATCAGACTGCACGCCGCAGTGATATTGTGCTTGGTCTGTAGGAGCCCCTCCGGAGTCTGAACCCCCACAGTGAGCACGGGTACCCAAACTGGATCGGGCTACGCGCCGTAGCGGTCATATCATGCATTTCATTACATTTTAGCCACATCTGCTAGCTGTTATACTGTTTTGCTGGTACTTATTGGTACAGGTACAGTCGATATTGATTCTGTGACAGGGTATTTGATTACGACTTTACATAGTGCTTTATTGCGGATTTCTTATCTGCGCTGTCTTACCCTTGTTTATTACCACTGAGTC